>VZTB01016180.1:30291-49234 GCA_013397245.1 Thryothorus ludovicianus
TAATGTAATGTAATGTAATGTAATGTAATATAATGTAATTAATATAATATAAATTTTTCTAAAAATATATTACTTGTAAACCATCTTGTTTAATATTACATGTAGTAGGATAACAATGAAAAGGTCAGGTTGGAGACTGAACACATTTCTTTTTGCATAGTCTCTAGAAGCACAAATAATGATCACAGGAGATCTCTGAAGGAAAAAAAAAAAAAAACAAACATAAAACTGAACAAATGCCAACCAGGGAAAAACCAAGAACTGGATCAAAGCTCTATATCTTTTTCAGGTGACAAATACTCAGAAGCAGCTCTAGGTTTAAAATGTCTGCTTTTACTTCAAGTAGAGCTATGGACACCAGGTAATGCAATGGAATGTAATTTTCAGCTACTAATGAGTCAGCAACTGAAAAGATAATTTTTCTGGCTACTGTACTGGCTTTATGCACTATGTGTATAAAATGCAATGTTTAAAGCAAGTTATTTGATAAACAGCCCTCAGTTTATAACTGTACTTAAAATAACGTCATTAGAAAAGAGACTTTTACCTTGCAAAACACAGTACATTAGTTGTGAGTTTATTAAAATCAAATGGTACATTTCTGACTTGTAATTAAAGCATTCTTTGCAGAGTTATGATGCAGATTGAGTTTTTTCCTCCATTACCATAAATTATAGTGCTATAAAACAAGGATTAAAATCCCCACAGTTCCTGTTAGAATATGGCATTACAATTATTCTCTATTACAGCTCTAAACAAGTGTTAAAATCTTAAATTTATGTCTTAATTAAGGTACACGAAAGAAACAAAGGTGGGGTGGGTGGCCGTGACAAGCCAAGGTGTCTTTTGTGCAAATCCCAATAAGACCTAAATGTTAGTAGGTGCTTCTCTGCTCAGCTTGCTCAAGTTTTCTGTAGAATTGGGCTAGTAATTAATATTCAAATCAAGCCTAGAATGCCCAAAAGATGCAACTTGGTCTCAACCCCATGACTTTCCAGTCTGGATGTTATCAGCCATATGATGATGGCAGCAAATGATGCTGAATTTGTTGAACGATACAGACCTTGGAAAGAGCAACATTTCAGCTCAAACAGAAGATACAACATGCTCTGAGTATTCTGGACCATGCTGGAATAGCTAAGAAGTAGGAAGTATACCTAAAAAGCAGTTAATACACCAAATGAATGTCTTTAGAATTCTCTTATTCAAAATATAGAGGCCATTGCGTGAAGAGAAACCATAAACCCAGGTATGTTTCATGTTTTGTGCTTTCTGTTTAGACTGTGAGTGTGTTCTGACTTCTATGTTTGTTTAATGATTAGGAAAATGAGGACCAAATTTACCTGGAATGAACAAAACTTAGAAGCTTTGGAGACTCTAATTTGGGTCTATTGAACAACACAGCACCTTCTATAATGAAACAAGCTTTACACAGGCATTGGCAAACCACACCTTTGTGAATATGTAGAAGAAACTACAAAACCCAAAAACTGTGTGTTGGTGGGAAGGCTGGAGAAAAGATATGGTAAATTCTGCCCCTCTGCTACTGGAAATGTCTTAAGAAGAAGTCTGAGTCACATTAAGTAGAGCTGCCACAGGTTTGCACAGACACAACGTTCAGCAATGCAGTTTACTAAAACAATAAACACAGTGCAGCTGACTGAATAACAAAGATATCTGCTTGATCAAGCAGTGGGAGAAAACAATGCAGAGGAAATGCAGAACATTAGTGTATTCATGTAATGGCTTCATGTACCAGTTAGCAATAAAATGCATCAGTTTTAATATATGTGTTTCTGTAGAGATATATATACAAATACAATATAGCCCCAGTGGTGCTTTGTTGCTACAGTTTGAGCCCCTCATACATATTAATGAATTTAGCCTCAAAACACCCTCAGGAAGTAGAAAATTCTTATAATAAGAATATATAATTCATATGAAGAAAAATGTAATACGTTGCAGCATGAGGTAAAGAACAGGAAAGAATAATGCCACAAAAAAATCAGTAGAGGGAATCAAAAAGAATAATTCCCAGAGAGGTTAAGATTAAAACCAGAAATCTTTAAAGTGAAGTAATTGTACTTTAGAATGTAGCAGACCTTTGAAGAAAGTGAGAAGGGTAATTTTTGACTGTAGGGAATCATTACCATGTTTAATATACTGTGCATAAACATTTGCATTTCAGGACTTCCCAGTGTACACAGCTTCAGTATATTTTCTTGCAAGCAAGTAGTAAGTTTTAAGTGTTGGTAGAAAACACATGAGTAAATATTTGTAATAATATCAATCTCATATATGGGTTCTTCCACTGCAGAAAGATGCTGTAAATCTGGCAGCTGAGGGTCTCCTATCCAGAATTTTTTGTCTTTCTCCTGCACCCATCCAAAACCTGGACAGTTTACTTAGAAACCAAATTAATTTGAAATTAAATTAGTTTAAAAAATAAATAAAACCCCTCAAAATAATATGATCTTGAGAACTTTTAAAGATATCTCAAAATATCTGAATTATTGTAGAAATTTTTCCTAGGTTTCAGCATCTCTTTGATCATTTTGTATTCAAAATTCTATTTAAATTTTGCCCAGTGTGAGGCATTTCAGTTCCCTGCACCCTTTTACTTTAACAATAACATGTAAGACACTTATAATTATATATTCTTCAGCCTGGTTATCTGTCCAAAAAAAATTGCGAAAAAACCCACACTTTTTCATGTTTGTTACAGTCCAAGTCTTAAACTTTCAGATGCCTATCAAGGTTGTTATATAAAACTGTAGATTTATATCCTATATCCATATGCTTTAAGGGTATATGGAGATACACTTGAATAGATGTTCTGTTCATCTTGTTTATAATTCTAAAAACACAGTAACTCTTCAGAGGTGATCTTGGAGACATTATAGCCATTTTATTTCTGTTCCCTCCCCAGCACAGAAAGTGGATTTTCACATTTCTCATTGTGCCATTATTGTTAAAATCAACAGTAAAAGCAGCTCTAATGTTATTTTCATAGAAGTTAATGATTAAGTCGAATTGAGTGCAGATTGAACTTGTATCATGCTACGACTCTTTCAAATGACTTGCTTTTAGCCTCTTACAATTTCAGTCTGTCATATGTTTTTGGGTTGTTTTAGGTTTGTGCTTTTGTTTGGTTTTTTTGTTGTTGTTGTTTAGTTTTGGTTATTGGCTTGTTTTTTGTTTGAGTTTCTTTTGGTTTTCTTTATTTTTTGTTGTTTTTCTTGTGTTGTTTTATTTTGTGGGGTTTTTTGTTTTATTTTTTGTTTTATTTTGTGTTTTATTTTGTGTTTTGTTTTGGGTTTGGTTGTTTTGGGGTTTTGGTTTGGTTTTTTCATTTGGATTTTTTGCAGTTTTTTTTTGGATTATGTTTCTTTGCGTTTTGTTGTGGGGTTTTTTTGTGCATTTTCCTCTTGTTTTTGTTCTGGTTTTTGATTTCTATTAATAGCCTATAAAATTGCACAATTAAACTCCAAATTAAGTCCCTCTTAGGGTCCATGTTGCTGAAAGCAGCAGACCCATTAATTTCCTGCTCCTACAGGGGTTTCCTGCTTGGAACAAGTGAACATCTGAATCCCACCATGAAGCTGGGAGAGGCTGAGCCGTGCATCTACAGCTGGGAAAGGCTCTCGAGGTTCTGCGCTCGCCCACAGTGAGCCCAGGTGATGGAGGAGATGAGGGGACAGGGTAAAAGTCACAGAATCAACACAGAATCATAGTGTTGGAAGGGCCCACCAGGATCACTCAGTCCAGCTCTTGGCCCTGCACAGATCCCCCAAAATCCCACTCTGGGGACCCCTGGAGCAGTGTCCAAAGGCTCCTGGAGTTCTGGCAGGCTTGGGACTGTGCCCATTCCCTGGGGAGCTTGGGCAGTGCCCAGAACCCTGATGCCTTAGGTTTTAGCTTTTATATTCTGTGTTGTTTTAGTGGGGAGTTTTAGGCTTCATATTAAGTGCTACTATGTTCTTTTCACAGAGTAGAAAGATAAAACAATTCCTTCTCTAGTTTGATACCAAGGACAACCTTCAGGCCTAAGAATGAAACCAATGGTGAAGTGAGAAGAAAAAACCAGGAGGATACAGCTTCATAACGTGGAGCTGTAATTGGGCAATTAACTCCGATATGTTAATGGACCAGAACTTATCAGAGTGTGAGACCTTGTGATCAGTCACCCATTTTGTGACTGTTTTGGGGTTAACCTTGGGTGTGGTCCAGCTGGACTCTTGTGCTGCCCAGGTGTGCCCATGGAGGCCTTTTAATAAATACCCACTTTATCCTCTTGCTCTATTTAGTCTCTATTCCAGGTCAGCCTCCAGAAAGCACCACCCTCTGGGAGAAGAACCTTTCCCTGAGCTCCATCCCAATTCCCTGACAGAGCTATAGCAATTTCCTGGGGTCCTGTCCCTGTCATAGGGAGTAGAGATTGGAGCTGCCCCTAGGGAGGAGCTGCAGAGCGAACATGTGAAAGCTTTTGGGGCGTTTAAGCATCTTGAGAAAAAAAATTCCTACAGGTAAACAAAACATGCCCACATGTGCATAGGAAGGTATCCTCTTTGACAGGTAAGCATGGTAATTTCTAATTTTATCACTGGGAAAATACCATGATCTACATTTCCCATGCAATTTCAGATGAAGTTGTATATGAATTTGTAACACACGTTATGGTGTCCTACTCAAGTCTAAATCAGTCAGATATTGACATTTATGTAGAAAAAACTCTCTGTGGGCCAAATTTCTGGGAGACTGGCATGCACCTTGTCACTTGTCATATACTAAAAGAAAAAGAATGAAAACTTTATACCTTGTGAAATAGAGATTGGAGAGAACAACTGGAAAGACAGAGGTAGTTGTTATTCCAGAACATTGAGCATCAAGACTATACTTCCTGACATATAATTTACTATAATTTGCAAGCCTTTTGTATTTCCTATCCAGTCCTATTTACAGGTATGCTGAGCAGGAATTTAATTTCTTTCCAATGAACTTTTTTATTTTATAGCAGTGAAATATGAATTCCTGAATCTCATTCTAACAATTTTGGGGAAGGAGTGTAGATGAGAAATATTCATCAAGGGAGGCAGAAAGCAGAGTTCAACTGCTTGCATATATTAATGTAATGGTATATATTTTTACCCATTGAAAATAAAATAAAAAAAGACTAGAAATACTGAGATAATATTTTGATGTGTGAAAAAATATGCATCTAATTTTTTATTAAGGATAATTACTGTAGGGTAGCACTGAACTCTGTGGCATCATTGAACCATAGAATCAGGGAATGGTTTGTGTTCAAAGTGACCTTAAAATTTATTCAACTCCAACTTCTGCAGTGGGCAGGGACACCTTCCACTAGACCACCAGGTACTCCTACCAGTACGTAAGTCAGTCAATTTAAAAGTAGCTGAGCTAGTGCCATGCTACCATGCACTCAGAGACATTTTTTAAGTTCTCTTGAGTGCCAGGTTCTTTGAACTTACATTTCAGAAGACTGTTTCTGTAGTGGGAAAGACTTTTTAATAGACCTGACTAGTTCAAGGGACAAGGGCAGGCACACAGGGCTTTTGAGGTAGAAAAAAGGTGACAGACCCCTGGCAGACCCACCTCCTCCTCCTGGGAAAATAATTTTATATGTAGTGTATATATACATGCAAAACACAAACATTATATCAAAATAAAATAAATACAGAGGATATAAAAAAACCAGAAATCATACAACTTATTATAAAGATATGAAAAGATGCAGATAAATATGCCAGTAAATTTACAAATTCAAAGACTGCTAATTAAGGAGGTAGAGTGACCTCATAAAGGAAAAATCCTCATTCAACATCCTCCATCTCATCCAACAAAAATCCATATTAATAAAATGCACTCTACCCCTTGAAGCCATACTAGCCTTGCCCTCCTTCAGCAAGCAACTTTCCACCAGTCTTCCCTGATACTTTGCATTTTCATCTTGCTCATATTTGGTAAAATCCAGCTCCTAATTGATTTTTATTCCATTTGGTAAAAAAGAATCACAACCTATTGAACTATGCTTAAATCAGAGAAAGGACAGAGTGGAATAATTTAGGCCACCAGGGTATTTTTTTTCAAATGGAATTTTATAGTGTGAAATACCCTCAGTAACCTTTAATAAAATTTTCTCTGTAAAATGCCTTTATCTGAGGGCACTGAAAATTAACCAATAATTCCAGCACTTAACACTGAGCTGTAAAAAGTACAAGGGAAGACTGTTGGACCAGAGTTGAGGGGCATCTTTGGGGGTCAGGGCAGGGATATGGGGCAGGAATTGTCCCCTGGCAGGGTGGGCAGGCCCTGGCACAGGGTGCCCAGAGCAGCTGTGGCTGCCCCGGGATCCCTGGCAGGGTCCAAGGCCAGGCAGAGACTTGGAGCAGCCTGGGACAGTGGGAGGTGTCCCTGAAACAGCAGGGGGTGGGATAAGATAATATTTACCAATCCAAGCCATTCTGTAGTAAAAATAATGAATCACCACAAAAATAATATATTTTTATGACTCCCTTCTATGTCAGCTGTGAAATCATCTTCTTGAAAAAACCCTCAGAAAATGAGGCTTACAGATCTATGGGAAACTACCCAAATTTCTTTATTCATATTCAGGAACATTTTAAGAGAAATTTTGTATGTGTATATGCTCTCTCTCTCTCTCTGTCTCTAAATATGGAAATTAATTTTTTATCTTAAATTACACAATTATCAGAAGAAGTAATTGTTCTTAAGATGAAACCTTGAAGAGCTGACAAAAATGAGGGAGGTGTATTTAAAAAACATTTTGGAATTATTTCCTTATCTCAGTAATATATCTGGAGACTCATGCAAAAGTGGTAATTGAGATCTGGAAGAATGGTATCACTCATTTTATATCTAAGAAAATCAGATAGCAGATTAGTTCTTAAAAGTGGTGAATATTTATAACATTAATATTGAACATGAATATTTCAGAAAATTTCTCTAGTTTCGTGTTTTATTTTACACTCACACATGCAAGTAAGTATCCATATGTAAATTCATAAACATTGACCTATATAACTATCTATATATACCTAAGAAAGCCCTTCTTTTTATTAAAATCCTTTTCCTCTACACAATTAATATGGATTCCACAGATTAGGATAGAGTGTTAATAAAAAAAAATTGATTTTTTTTGAGACAAGTTCGAGGATTAAGAGCTTTGGAATACCATTTGCTAAAGTGTCTCTATGATAAGGTGATAAATTTGCAATAATAATTCTAATAGCCTATTAATATTTACTTTATGCTAGAATTTTTTCAGCACAAATCTTTTCCACAAGTAGAAAACTTAAAGTCACAGATATTGAAAGATTGAGCATGTGACCCAGTGTTCTTACTGTTCCCTGTGAGAGGTTTATGAGAGTCGTGAGAAACAAAAAGGAAATTTTTTTTCATATTCTGGGGAACTTATTCTACATGATAGCACCCCTCTTTTTCTTTATAACCAGCCATTCAGTCCTGAGCCTTGAGCAACAGGATTCAGGCCTGTGTTTTACCTAAGAAAAAAGGGTCAAAAAAGGCATGTGAGAGCAACAGGAAATATGTGGGAACACAGGATTCGCCTCTGGCTATCCTGGAGGTTCAGAGGTCTGGGCAGGGGTCTCAGAGACCCTGGCACACAGCCCAAAACACCTGTGGTTTTGATTTTAGCCCATGGGAATGATTGCCAACCTTAAAAGAAAAATTCCAAGTCACAGGAGTTTGAATAGAGCATTAGTGAGTTTGTCACAGGGTGTAAAAGTAGTTTTTGAGTTTGGTACAGGGGGGTGAGAGAATTCTAAGATGGAAGAACCTCGTGGTTTTTAGGTTTCTTCCTTCTTCTTCTTCCATCTCCATCTTCTTGGTGACGGGGACATGACTGATTGGTTTAGGGTAAAATCTGACAGTCTGATGTGGAAAATAGGTATTGGAAATAATTAGTAAATAGTGTTTACGTAGCTTATAGTATAAAAGATAAGCACCACCTCTGAGGGTGAGAGAAGGCCTTCGACTGTCTTGCTAGAAGGAGCTCGGCAGGGCACAGAAAGAATGTTTTAGATAAGAAAAAATAAACAACCTTGAACACGAGACCTGAGGAGTTTCTGCTTCTTTCGCCCATCTCTCGCTGAGGTAAAAAGACTGTACATTGTGGGAATTTCTGCAATATAGCAGAGACAGAGACGGTTCCGACAGAAATATAACTTTTTTTTTTTTTTTTGGTTATAGGTGTCTTATATACCATATTTCCTCTTAAAAATTCCAATTTCAGACCTCCAGTGAAGATATTTAACCTCATGATGGCTTCTTTCCTATAATGCTGCAATGGTGCTGAACCAGGACTGTATTTTCCCCTGTCTAAGGAAAATTTTGTTGGCTGTCTCCAACCTTTCCTTGCCAAGAACTGGAAATGTCCCCACTAGATTGAATTTTGAACAACGGGTGTGAACTGGGCATAGATAAAGTCAGGTAAGCTGGTGAACCTCACAATTGTAACAGGTTGTAGATATAAATTTAAGAATGTCTGTAACATGGAGTTTAGTTTGTGTGAAGGGTTATGGGAGAAAGTAAAAGACCAATAAGTCATCAATGAAAACCAAATTTTCAAAGAGAAATGATGGAGGACCGTGATGTCTGGCACGGAGGAAGAGAAGGAGGAATCATGGTCTGTGTTGAGGAGAAATTGATACAGAAATTATGACACAAAAAAAAGTAAGGCAAAACAAATCACATCAAATGCCTCTGGGTAATGATCACAGGGCTCATTTCCTGCAGGGGTTTTACAGCAGACACTTGGTGCCAATCCCCAAACCAAATCTTTGTCAAAGATGATAAAGATGATAGAACCAACCAAGCCAAATTTGCATCATTTAAGCAAATTTTTGTGTTTGACCCAATGAATTCCTTATCATGAGCTCAACTAAGAGCACTTGCTGAAAGTGATGCCTAAGATTTTTAGCTTTTTTATATTTTTCATATATTTGTGGCTGTGTAGACTGCTAGTGCACAGCTGTAGCTTCTAGTACTTTTCCTGTCTTTCTTTCCTACATTTAGGAACAATAAGCTAACCTGATAAACACATTCCTAAAATACAGTTTAGCCTTATTCTGGGAAAATTAACTCCACCTCAGTCAGACATAGTAGAACTATTAAAATAAAATAAAAAACAAAAAAACAAAAAAAAAATTGAAATTTAATGGAAGTATCTCTATTTATTAATAAAGTTATAGAGTTTTCTATTTAAAGAGAGTTTATTTTTGTTCCCTTATTTTACAGTTCAATCTGAATTTATGGGAGAAAAGTGGGATATAGTAAATTTTGCAGTGGGAAAGATAATTTGCTGAATCTGTAGGAGATACATTTCCTACATTTCTGAACTGAAAAATTTAAAAAACCTGAGATAAGCATAACATTTGAAATCAGTGTTTGTCTGTCATTTTCATGCCACATCATTTACTGAGCAGACAGAGTTAATTACTGAGTTCCTGATAGCCACTTCCATTTGGTGAGAACATCACAGCAACTTCCCCTCTGAGCAGATAACATGGATAAATAGACTCTGAAATACTGCAACAGTACTAGGTCATAAATGCAGGGACTTCTTCAGTAGCTGATTTTTTTATTTATTATTGAGCACCTGACAGAAACTCACTCCACAAACCCACATCTCTCCAGCTTGCTCTGTAAGATATTAGTATGAGTTATCCATAATATCATTCATGACCTTAAAGTAACACTTTTGATGATGTTATTAAATATGAAAAGTAATTAATAAACTGTCTTGGGTCTATTTAATCTGCATTTTTTAGCACAGTGAAGAATACACTGCATTATAGGTTGTCCTTAAATTGATCATTATAAACATATACTGTCTGGAGCTGTAAACCGCAAATTTTCTGCCTCATATGACACTTTCTTCACCCCAGGAGTAGATTATAACATTTTAACCTAGAGGTGAACAGTAAATAATGAATATTGTACTTTTAGTGCAAACTGCTGGACAGATAATAATTTATGAAATCATTTGTAAAGCCTGAAGGATTTGAGAGTATTTCCATAAACAGCCCAAGGCAAACTGAAATGTATACATATAAAGCAATCTGTGCTTCACATATTTTCACAATATTAAAAATTATTCTGACAACTCTGTCTCTCTTGTTATCCCATAATGACAGTCCATGCTGCCTGGGAAGAGCATAGGAAGTCCTCCCTACCTTTGACATCTTGTTAAATAGGGAAAATCTACAGGAAAGTGTTTGAGGGAGAGAAAGGTAATACAGAAAATTGTTACAAATCTGCATGCTGAGGTTGAGGTGGTCCTTCCTATTCCAATGGCAGCTGCAGGGGAAGGAAAGGGTCTGTGCAGTCTTATACATGATATTTGCTGACATTTCCATGTGTTTCTCATCCTTTTGAGAGAGTTTTAGTCTCAGCTCACAGAAGTTCTGTCCTGAATAAAAGATTATTCTTGTATATTCTGTAAAAACAAAAGATTTGTTGTGGGTTTGGTGTTTGCTTCGTTTTTTGTTTGTTTGGTTTGGTTTTTTGTGATTTTTTGTTGTTGTTGATTTTGTTGATGTTTGCTTCTTCTTTTCACATTCTGTCACAATGAATGGAAAGAAGTGTCTTCTGTTTAGAAATATATAGAAGTGTCAATAATTAATGAAATTTTAATGCACATCACTAACATAATTGGTATTATATGCTTTTTATATAGGAATGAAATACCAAAAACCCTGCATTTTTTCTGATTTGGCTGATGATACAACACATTTATTAGATACATTGCCTTTGGTACTAATATGACGTGAAAGTTACAAATAATTAGTTATTTTAGCTTTGTACTTGTGGATCCATACAAAGGTGAAGATATTTCACTCCCACTCTCATGTATACAGACTTTAACTTACCTATAAAATTTTAAACTACTGAAGTCTCATGGATAATTGTTTCCAGGTATTTACTGACATTACATCTTTATGTAAGAAGAAACTTTCATTCTGCATGAGGTCACTAAATTTCTGCAAGAATATTATTACTTTTAGGATACTATAGAAAAAAATACACATATGAGGAAATTTCGTTTTGTTATGGGGAAGCTAAAATTGTCACTAAGTAATCACTGTTACTCTCAGTAAAATTCACCAAAAAAAAAATACTTTGCCAATATAATATAGTCTGTGGGGCCTTTCTGTGATTGTATATTTGAGATATTTGGGTCACGGGGGGTAAATTTAAACAGGGAAAACACAGGTACTTTATAAAATTAAGACAGTGCCATTAATCTTTTTGATAGACAAATATGGAAGTGTACAATATCAGCTAAAATCTTAGGAGAATTTGTATTATGTTTGTGATTTAGAAAACCAGAAAAGCGTGGTATTGAAAGTTGTCCCTTTTTTCATTGGTTAAGAGATATACAGATGGGAGAAAAATATTATTTTTATTTTAATATTCTTTTTGGTATGCATAGACTTTGCAGCATTTTTGAAGGAGCTGAGGCTTCCAGCTGATGAGACATAATGATGCTGGCCAGGCTAGCAAATAGCTGATTATCTAAAAAGCATTTTAATTTCTATTTAAATCTATTTAGTTACACTTTTGTTATTGTCAGATACATGACAATCTATTTAAATACCCTTGACTTCTAGCTTGTTAGAAAATCCAGTGACAGCTCTCTGAGCAATGATGGGGAAACTATTTTACCTCAGTAGCTGAAGTGGGTGAGGCAAAGAGACGAGGTTGCAGTTCAGGAGTGCATAGTTCAGTTAAAGAGAATCTGCCCACATTTAATGAGGCTGCTGTGAACACCCCTGCTCCGAATTCCTGAAATCCAGCCTCAGCAACAGAACATGAAATAAGTGGGAATCTGGGAACGAGCAAATCAGTGCTGCTGCAAAATAATTGTCCTTAAGTGGTGCAATCCTGACACTTTGTTCTATCAGTCAAGTGTAACAAATCTGTAATAACAGTCGATGGGGACAGAGCTTCACTGAGTACAGGCATTCTCCCAACTTATAAATGCCAAAGATCTGCTGTCATAATTACAATTGAGGTATATCATCTTGCAGAGATGTTTTAATCTTATCTTCACTTCTTTTTCATCCAGTTTTGGGTGAACTAGCTGCTGCTGAAAGATTTGTGAGGGATCACTGATAAACCAAAGAATGAAGGTGTGGATTATTTTCATATCACTCCAGATTAACTGTGCTCAATTGTAGGCACAATTAGGTGGGCAAATATAATGAAACAAGGGCATATGGTTTGAGGGGATCCTCAGCTGGGTTTCACCAGGGTTGCCTTAAATTTTGAAGAGGAATAAGAGAATATTAAATCTTCCTTACGTGACTTGTAACAACGTGCATTTCAAAATCCAATCCCTCAATAAAAATTGAAAACTAAGTTTCTCAGTGCAGTAAATCCTACAATCACCTATTTCAGCAAGGGCATCCTAGCACACATCCACTAAAGACGCAGAGTCACAGACTTAGGAGACACAAATGGAAGAAGGGAAGGGTCCATTCGTGTTGCCTGAGCAAGAAAGCAGAATCACTGCCAGGAGTGAACAATCCCGCTAGTTTTATGAATATCATCAGCTCTGGATCTTAATTACCCCAGCTGGTCTGTTAAATGCAGCTGTCTCTTTGATGACCAAATGTATATGGAAACAGGAGAATCACCCCAGCTTAGAGTACAGAATTCAAAGCATTAAGGCAAGGAATGATATGTCATAAATTGCTGTACACTTCAATGCATAGCTCACTGTACTCGTGATAAATTATGCTGCCCCTTGGATGACACCAGGTTTATCGGAGGCCCTGGTTGGTTAGAAATGCCAGAAAAAACACTTTCATCTCTCTTTCCACCCTACATTTATCACCTGCTGTCATAGAGTGAGTCACAGGAATAAACTCTCTGCCAAGTCCCAGCTGGTATATTTCTGATTCTGTGGCCACTGGGCCAGAGGCTAACCAAAAATTTCAGGGATTTTAGCCTGAGTGTTCCAGTCAATCCTTATTGGAATGGCATATTTTTTCATGTGGCCACCACTGTGGATTTACTGTTCCCTGTTTTTCNAAGCCTCATCAAACTGGTCTGGTTGTTTCATTTACCTAATTTTGCTCCACAAAAATGTCTGGCAGCATGTGGATATTTTCAGATCTCAATCATTTAAATTTTACAGAAGATTTTTCCCTAGGAAAACCTGATTACTTGTGGGATGGATGTTTCTCAGAAACAAGGTTGACTAAGCAGAAAAAGCAACTTGCAGTGATGCTAGTCTCACTACAGACAGAGTAATAATGATTGGAGCTCACTCTTGTAAAGCAGTCACTTTATCATATGTGATTTTCTTCACCACTATTAGCACAGAAAACCAAAATAACACTTCTTTCTTACCCTCACTGAGCCTCATGCCTCCAGCAGGGATGCATTACAATTTATTTTTCTTATAATCTGCAAAATGAATGTGAGGAAGCAGAAGAGTTTGGGACTGCAGGGGAATGGCCTGCTTTTCTGTTGGTAAATTAATTTTATGATAGTTTGTTGCTCCAGACAGATCTCTTCTTCATCTGCACCAAGGATTAGACTTCAGAACTTTGTCACTGTCTCGTGAAATGTCACTGAACAGATGGTGCTTTCCACTGTTTTCTTGATCAGAACACAATCTGTCAAAGTGCTTATACACATGCTTAACTTAAGCACAGCAGCACTCCCATTTGTGTCGGTTCTGTAATCAATGCTTTATGGATTTTGTCCTTTAAACAATCTTACTAGTCAAGGTAAAGTTACTTTAAAATTCAGTACTCAGTTGCATTGAAGTTAACTAGAAAACAACCTTTGATTGCAAAGAGGCCATTGTCAAAACGTCTCCTTTGAGAAGACACTTTGATGTGGCTGAGTACAAACACTTGCAAGAGGTGAATAGAATAAAGCAAAAACTGCATGAAATGACAATCAATTATAATAACCGTCTCTGCATAAATAATGAAGTTTTTAATAAAAATATATTAAATAGATTTATGGTGATTCCACCTCTCCTGAGTATCCAAGAATAGAAAAGTGTTCTAACTTTCTAGTTAGAGCAAGTGTTCCTTTCTTACTTTAAATCTTATTTTTAAAACTTTTTCCCCCAGATTTTCAAGGCTACACTCTTAAGACATCATTTGATGCAAACAGATTAGGGGATGAAGCCACAGAACTCATTGTGGAACAGTAATTTCATTATGTTACGTACAAAGAAAATTCTCAGCTGAAGCAAGAAAATCAACTCCTAAAATTCTGAAGGACACATTTGCTGACATCTATTCTCACAAGACCCATGAAAATAAACTAACTTAATCTCAACCTAACTTTTCCTTAAGCATCAGTCTCATCCTTCACCATAATCATTGGGTTAGGTATATTACATTACTCAAAATTTAGGTTATTTTCTCAACATTGCTTTCCTCTTCAATATATTCTTTTTTTCTTCCCTCTTGATTACACCACTCGGAAAGGAAAATTGTTTATGATGAAAAACATGCATTTGCAGCAGTAAGAAACAGTCACAGTGTCAGAGTTAATGCAAAAAAGAGAAGTAATGCAACATTGAAATTATTTTACTTCAGGGCAGAAGATTTATCCAAGTATTTCTTTGCATCAAGTGCCAGTTTGTCCTTTATAATGTATAAATTATATT
Source organism: Thryothorus ludovicianus (assembly GCA_013397245.1). Lineage (NCBI taxonomy): Eukaryota > Metazoa > Chordata > Aves > Passeriformes > Certhiidae > Thryothorus > Thryothorus ludovicianus. The sequence continues at coordinate 44,996 of VZTB01016180.1, forward strand.
CTGGATTGTTTTATTACACAATTAGATTAGTTTTCCCCTACCCTGGTGTTGGCCAAATCATCATCAAACACTGAATGTACTCATGGACAAAATATATATTTTAACATCGATGTTTCGAAGTTACATCTGTGGTTCTGACAAAATCAACACAATTCATGTGTTGTATTCCAGGTCCTTCCATAACACTTGTTTCATCAAAACCTCTTGAATACCATTCTTATCCTTCATTTCATATTCCCTCTTGTTTTGTTCAATCCAGGCTGTTGCCACACATTTTAGTACAAGCTTTTTGAGAAAAGGAATATTTTATTTCTGTGTTTTCTCATTACAGGCATCAAGTGCCCAGTGTGTTGCATCTCACATTCCTACAAGCAGGTGCAAATTAAATATTGCAGCTGTGAGATGAAATAGCTGGAGGGATTACATGCAGAAAATGTGCAAAAAATGCTGATTCAGTTGCACTAACAACTACAAACCGAAACAGCCCAAATTTCTGTAGTTCAGCCCTTATTTCTGAGTATGGCACAATGTGGGCTTGTATTTATTGTACATGTAAAGAAGACTTAGGACAAACACTAATAATAATGGCTGAGGATTTCTAGAAAATACTGATACCTTAAAAATTTCTGCTCATCAAGTCTGACAAACAGTGGGTACTGTTTTTTCTCCTGAGAGCAAGCTGAAGTATGTTTAAAGAAAACTTCATCCATGTTCTCGTGCCTCATGATTTTAATAGCCAAGTGCCTCAGAAGTTTCCTTCTGTTCTCATTTCCTCAAGGTTTTCTGTGCTCTCACTTGAAGAATTCCAGTTGTGGTTTTAATATTAGTTTGAGTTTTTTATTTTTCTTGGGATTTCCCTTTTTTTATATTTTTTTTTTTATACAATTCAGTCAGATGGCTGCTGTGTTCATGTAGGAAATACATAGGTGTGAAATTTTAGGCTGCCTAATGTATTCCCATAACTCTGCAGAAGGGAAAAACTTGTTTCAAAATGTTCGTCTTAGACTAACCAGCTCTAAATTTGGATTGCATGAGAATTTGTCTAAAAAAGGACTGTCTTTAACAAATGTTTGTCATCTGCTCTTAATAAAATAATGAAATAAGAAATGAGATCTGTTGGTGAATTACCAAGATTTCCTCCAGATCTCTCTGTCCAGTTTCAGTGCATAAGCTTCAGACATGGAACTGTTGGAAATTTTCACTGAAATTGCTGAAGTAAGTTTACAAATGGACAGAAAGGATGATTTTTCTCTTGAATTTATTATCATCATCATAAAAAAAAAAGGTGATTACAGGGAATAACTCTTTAAGGGATTAAGCCTCAGATTGTGTTAATTTCATTATTAGTTGTTACTCTAAGTAGTCATTGACCTGTTGTTTTGAATTAGGATGAAATCCTCATTTTTTGGCCTGAATAATCATATCATTCTTCATCAGAAGAGTTTTCTACCAAGTGTCTGAAGAAATGTAATATTGTTACTAGAATTCTTCAATCTTTTTTCATATGAGGGAAACACTAATAAGTTTTGTGTCTCACCTATGTACCAATAAAATTTTAGCAAATTCAATTAATTAATCTTAATTTGAAGTGATAGAAGGGTAGAATCTTCTGACATAAACCTCCACAGAAGCGTGCTAATCTTAATATAAGTTAAGATAATATAAAAATAAAGTTATGGTTGTACAGATTGCATTTGAGAAGTAGAAAAACATGGCTTTGAGGTAGTAAAATATAATTGCAATGAAATCCGTGTGAAGGGAAATGCTGTGTTAAATAGAAATAAATGGAAATAAAGCCAGGGCACACTACAAATATTAGAAGCAAAGACAAAGTGACAAAGTTTTACAAATTCTTATTATTACTTCAGTAAAATCAGACCAATTAGTATAAGTAGAAAGAAAAATATCTTTATTGGAAAGTGACCTGAAATTTATGCTTCATCTCCAGAGGCAGAGCAGACTACTGTCAAGTACTTCTTTCTATGTGTGTCTAATGATATGCTGACGTATTTTCAAACATGCCTGAAGATCTGGTAAGTGATAAGCGGGCATGGCACCAAGACATTCAGGAAGCAAAAAAGAAATGTTATGTTTTCTTATGATAAAATCACAAGCTACAATGATGCCTTAGAATTTCAGCTTTTATATTTTCATATATTTTTAATCTTGCAATTCTTCAGAGTATAACTCTAAACTCCACATTCAGTGGCAGCTGCTGCTTCCCCATTTCGGGCAGACACAACAATTCCTCTCCAGGCCTGGCAATCAAGGACACCTCACTGCCTCAGGCCCCAGAGATGGAAACAAAAGTGAGCTGAGGGAGCAAACTTGGTGTAAATGACTTCATTACCTGCAGGTGTAATTGAGAGAGTAATCCCCAATATGCAAATGGCCCAAACTTATAAAAGTGTGAAAACCTGTGACCCATGCTCCATTTTTGGGTGTAGTGCCTGGGGGGCTTTGTCTGCCTGAAATGTACCTGAAGACCATTCAATAAATACACTTGCTTTTTTCCCCTTAATTTTGTCTGTCTCTCTGCTTTTAGGTAGTCCCTAAAGGCATCAACAACATATATTTCCAGTTTAAACCCTTCCTGGCAGTGTAAAATAAAAAACTCATGTTGGGGTCCACATTTGGAGCAGCCAGTGAATGATCAGGAGAGGTATTGGATGGGGAAGGGTGAGAATTGCCAACAGAATCTTACATGTTAATGATAAAATTATCTGCTTCTAAGGAGTACTGTTGTCAGACTCCTGCCCTGAGGAGACTTGTGTACCCTGAACATGAAAAAAACACCTCAGAGGAGCTGGATCCCACCGCTGCCTCCATCTGGAGTCTTTAAACCCACTCTCACCAGCATTTCACCCTTCCTTCTGCTACCAGTTGACAGAACTACTACATCAAAAAGTTGCCATGAGGGCATTGCACCATCATTTATGAATAAAATCTCTGTGCCAAGCCCTATTTCAGACAGGGTAGCTTCACCCTTTCCACCTCCAGCTGCTATTTTACTTTGTCATACCTCAGTTTTGCCTGAAATATATTGTTTTGTAGTCAATTATAAATAAAAGCTGCCTTATAAATAATGTTTTACAGCTCATTGCAACCAATAAACCACAGCACAGAGTGTTTTGATGCCTTCCAAAAATGAGCTATGACACATTAATATGAAATCTATTTTTCCATTTTCCCCATCCTAAAAGTTTACAGGCAGCTCTTTTCTCTCACCCCTCCGATAAACTTAAAGCATCATTTCTGTTTGCTGGTGATTTAGCTAGGCACATAGCCATGGTAACACAACCTTCTAAGTGACAATAAAACACAAATGTGGGCAATAGTGACATTTCCTTACACAATATCTCTGTTATTTCAGCACTGAATGTACAAGCATAGCACTGCTTATAAAATGCTTTTTTCCACTTTAACAGCAGGCTGCATTTCTACTTTTTTATTATTATTATTCATGTAGATAATTGATCTAATCAAGACCCAAAGGTGCAGAAAAGAATAATGTGCTCATGAATTACCTCTGATTCTAGTGGAAGTTAAATATGCAGGGCAGTAACAGTTATGGCTCTAAGATTTTCAGCAATTTTACATGATTGCATTTTGCTTTGATTCACAATTATTTCATGGTAACAGAAAACACAGTGTATGCATCATATACCTACCAAAAAAAACCATTTGAATATTTGCAAGGAAATTCTCCTTTGTATACTTTCTGGGATTTTTCTTTTCTTTTCTTTTCTTTTCTTTTCTTTTCTTTTCTTTTCTTTTCTTTTCTTTTCTTTTCTTTTCTTTTCTTTTCTTTTCTTTTCTTTTCTTTTCTTTTCTTTTCTTTTCTTTTCTTTTCTTTTTTCTTTTTTAACAGAATGGTTTTAATGGCATCTTTCAAACAGAACACATTTTAGTATAATGTTCTTAGTGAAAAGATAAGGAATCTCACAGGAAACTAATTCTGAATTTTGAATTTCAAGGAAAAAGACAAAAGTCTGGCACAGGACAGAGTTAAATCCTCTAAGGATTGAAGGGAGAAAGTACCCTTTTTCCATGGTAACAATAATTCTCAAATTATCTTCAAATGCATAGTACTTTTTAGAGATGATTCTGATAAATATTTTAAATTACTGGGGAAGATAAAAACTGCATGGAAATTAAATCATCTTTATGATACCCACATTTTCTTTTCACCTGTAAGGCATTAATGAATTCTCTTGTACGCCAATTTAAAAAAAGAAA
>VZTB01016182.1:2020-22908 GCA_013397245.1 Thryothorus ludovicianus
AGTACCTAATGGAATGTCGTGGTTAAGGCATGCTTAGCTTCCTACAATATAACCATGGCTGTAACATGAATAAAAAAAATAATAGGAATTTTCATTTCATTTTTATAATCCAAGTATCAGTTATTACATACTTCAGTAAAATGGAAGCTTTATGGATTCCTTCCAGCAGGTACCAGTATGTGCCTTAGCATCTGAGCTACAATTCTGTAACCTGTCTGAAAAGATGTTTGCCATCCTAGATGCAAATTTTCATGACCCGCATATATTGTTTAACTCATTAACAAAAGCTCCTAATTATGCTCAGTACTTTCCTTCCTATATCTGGAAATGTTTCACAGAAGTATGTAAACTTGCCTTAAAATATGACAATGGTCATTTGTCCAAAAACCTCATCTGGAGGCACAAGAACATTGTGAAGGATCTGTTATTTGACCTTGAAGATTACTAAGGGCCTGTACTGTGTATTGACCCAAGTATTGACCCAAGGTGAGTCAAAGTTGATGGTCTTTCCCAGTCCCAGTGTAAGACCCAAAGAATTTCAACAGATTTTCCTCAAACAAAAATGTTATTACAAGTCAAATAATTCTGTTTCGTGTCAAGTTCTGCCTCCCTGACTGAACAAATAGTGTACTTGTTAATGCTCAAAGGCAAAATATTACAGTGAATTATATATATGTTTAACTATCTAGAACTATCTAGAGCATAGGAAGCTGAGTAAAACTCATTCCCTCTAGGAATACGGGAGCGACAGGTTTGAGCCTATTCAGATCAAAGAAGGAACAGAAACTGTGTTTGCAGTTAGCATGTTTCTAATCACTAGCAGTTATGTAGAAAAAAAATCAGGAACAGAACAGTTTTCTTAGAAGAGTGAGTCTTCCTCAAGTCTTTGAAAAGTTGCCTGCAGGAGGGGGCAGAACTCTTCAGTCAATACCTGAACACCCAGTAGCAATGTGTGTGAGGGAATCTCTGTAGTCTTGGGTAAGCATCTGATGCTTCTGGTGAGAGTTAGGATTTCTGAAAACCCATTTGCTTGGTCTGGGTCCCTCACAATTTCACCGCATACTTCTAAGTTTGGATCCTGTAGCACCAAACTCTTCCAGCACCTCAGATCTTAACACTGAATTCCATTGTGAAGATCAGGTGTTTAAATAGTAGATCTTGCCAAATTGAGCTTTCTATGTCCCTAAACAGTTTACTGGATTTATTCCATAGCTCTTTCCTGCAACAAGGCCCTTCTTTGTAACAAGGCACTTGCAGCAGGGTGTGGACTGTACTTTATGGTTTCAGTATAAGCTTAAGGCAAGAACAAACCCTCCTCATTGACCATTTTCCTACTCTGACACTGTAAAATTTGCTTATGCTACAAAGGGTGCTTAGAAAGAAGTGCTGTCATTTCACTGTCCTGGAGACATCTTAACTTACAGCTTTCAAGTTGGGGACAGGAAGAGGCAGGGGTTCTTCCTAACTGACTGCATTAGAAGAAGCCTTGAACAGTTAGGACCCTTTAAATAACTACAGATATGTAAATATAAAATTATGATTGTGAAATGACCTTTACCAATAATATGCATTTTATCTGATAGTAATTCTAGATAATAATATAATTTTATCTGATAATAACACTCATGAAAGATTCACAAGTATATCCTAAATGAGGGAGATGTTTCTGGGCTTGGACTTGAGGTGAGACACTGGATCCCAAGGGTTATCAAAAATTCTTTTGTTTGTTCCACAGATTAACCTTTTCACTCCTTTCCCATTAAAGTCTGAGAAATCCACCTACTCCTGTATAGTTTTTTTCACTGAAGAAATGTTCTTAATTCCACCTCCTTCTTCATGAAGGGCAATGGCACAAAATAGCTGACTAAATTTAAAAGTTCTGAAGTTAAATCTGCTTCCTACTGATCTCCATGATTAAATGAGTGGCAGGAATAGAAGTACTCCTTGATTCCTGCTACTGCTATTTTATTTAGGGTCTTGTGATCTACCATACCTAAGGAGAAATAGGAATCTCGACAACTTTGCAATCAATGTAAGTAAACTTTACTGGAGTTTATTTCAAAGTTTAACAATGTTGAGAAACTCTAGACAAACCTCAGGACTACGAACCTCTCTATGGATTCTAGGACCAAAATTTTGCACTTCTGAACTGGAGAAATTCTCATATTCCCAATACTCCTTGACCTCTTCATGGTAAGGGTTTTCTAGCATTATTGAATTGAAACTTTAGTTATTTAGGACATTGCTGACCCTTTTCACTACTGTAAGTGCTGTGTAAAAGCCTGAGCCCACTAAAATCAATCAGAATCTCTTTGCCAGATCTTTAATTTTAATACAAGAGGGAAAGACATTTACTTTGAAGTAATCTCAGTCAATCTTATCACATCTCTGCTTTCTTTGGCACAGTTACCTTCTAATTAAATATTTTATATTCAGAATAAATGGTAGAGAATAAATGTCAGAAACCTGAAGTGTTCCTTTATCTTTCTATGTAATATTCTATACCTTTACTCTAAGCTGCTTTGTTGCACTGTAAATGCTCTCCAGAGCTTAGGAAAGAGATCTGGCTTCTGTGGCAGCAGGTGGATTGCTGCATACAGCTAAGACAGCCAAGATAATGGAATAAGTAAATGGGCTTAGTTTTCTTGTCACAGAAATACCACTAGGCAATGCTATTTTTCCATCTCACATCACAATGGTTTCAAATGTGGTCTGTAGCTGGTCCAAACCTGTAGCACAACAAGACTGGGAATAGTGCTTTCGCCCCTAGGAATTCCAACTCATTGTTAGGTAAGGACCCTTTATGGCTCTTCCTTATACACAAACTGAGCAAGTTAGGAAGAAAATGGGAATGCTAGTGGCTTCTGAATGCTTTTTTTTTCAGATGGCCAGAAATCAATGTTTACATTTTTCTCAGGAGCACAGTCCCCAAAACAATGTCCATGCCCATGGTGCAAAACTTTTCACATAGGTCAGTTCATTAAAACAGATGTAGTCCACCAGGCAGCTTTGGATTTGGGTTTTTTAACTAGAAAAGCATCCCTTCTTGTTTGTTACACAAGTCTATGAAGATCTGAGAAAACACCTGTATTATCTAGGGGTGTGAGTACCCCTAACATATGTATTGCCTTTCATGCATTGGAAGTCGCAACCTTCACAGCAGAGTCAGAGGAAGGGAATGCATGCCCACCCCTTGACTGCTCCAGTTCCAGGGCTCTGGCATGCCCTTCTGATGGCAGGGCAGAGCAGGCAGCCCTGTACCATGATTTATGCTACAGTGGCAAGAGAACAAAACTGGTCAAGGGTCCAGACCTGAGTCTTCACCAAGTGAAACAGTATCTTTTATTCCTTCACACCTATTTCTAACAAGTCTTAAAAAAATTAAGCAGGCCAAAATCTTGTTCCATTTGTTCATCTCTTCTGTAGAATTAGGGGACCCAAGTAGAGACATCTTTTGTAGCCCACGCATCCCTCTCTGTAAACACCATAGGATTAAAAACTGTAAGATCTCAGACAGTAAGACTTTGCCAGGCCAATATACCAATACATCTTACAAACCTATAATTTTGTCCCAAAAAAGAAATGCAGTTTTACAGCAAAAAACCCTAACATTTAAAATGTTTTACCTACTTCCAAAGGAGGCAAATTTTTCAAACAACACATTTAGATTGTGAATTTTTTTTCTTTTTTCTTTTCCTCTTTTCTCTTTTCTCTTTTTTCTCTTTTCTTTTCTTTTCTTTTCTTTTCTTTTCTTTTCTTTTCTTTTCTTTTCTTTTCTTTTCTTTTCTTTTCTTTTCTTTTCTTTTCTTTTCTTTTCTTTTCTTTTCTTTTCTTTTCTTTTCTTTTCTTTTCTTTTCTTTTCTTTTCTTTTCTTTTCTTTTCTTTTCTTTTCTTTTCTTTTCTTTTCTTTTCTTTTCTTTTCTTTTCTTTTCTTTTCTTTTCTTTTCTTTTCTTTTCTTTTCTTTTCTTTTCTTTTTCTCCTTTCTTCTCCTTTCTTCTCCTTTCTTTTTTTTTCTTTTCCAATTCTATCTTCTCAGCCATGATTTTTCTAGTACCTCAGTAAACTGTGTCTCGGCCAAAATTTTTGACTAGATTTTGAGTCTGTTTCTATCATTCCTGTTTTCTCAAGCAGTGATAAGAACTAGAAGCTGCTCTGTTTCTAATGCTTTTTCTTTCCCAAGCAGAGCACTGAAACTGATCATAGTGTTGTTAATTTAATAGCTTCATAGGGCAACAAGTAAAGCCAAGATTTGCAGGTGTATGTGGGGGGTCAGTCTGTTTCTCTATTCCAAATTTATATTTCTGGCTGAGTATGATACCCCTTGCTTGAGTTTTTCTTCTTTTAGCACCCCCATTATGCTGCTGATCGTTCACCTTTTCATAGAAGGAGAATTATAGAAAAGTGAATTAACAAAGCCCATGCAGGAAGTCAGTAAGAGAAGCAGGAGTTAAACTGCATCTTCTTGGGCTATGCAATAACAGCTTAACCATTGGATAATCTTATGAAAAGGGGCTTCTACCTCCATGATGGCACAGTTCGCTGTAATAGAAATTTAGAATTTACTTGACTGGAAATTATCAAAAAGCTTTTCAGAATCTGACAACTTTTTGCTAATTTGGTAATTTCTGATTGTCTACTTTTGAGAGAAGTACTTGCTCATCTGCAGGGAAGAGCAGAGTGATAGGAGCAGTACAACATTTAAAGAAGCTATGTTTAAGGGAAACAGATGTTTTGAAGGACCAGATTTTGAAGATAGTCATCTGGTTCTGGAGTTTCATCGAGCTTCCCCATACTCCTGACTTCACTTTCTCACTCCCTTTTATCAGTGTTTAGCTGATTTATCTGCAAATTTCAGCTTTTAAAGTTTCTGTCTGCATCTTACCATTCCTGTAAGGATTTTCCATAGGAAAACGAAATACAGTTCTTTGTTTCTAGCAGATGACATTTTGATAAGCTGACAAATGCATAGTCTAGAGACTTTAGCAACTGTTTAAAAAGATATACAATTTGCATGCATGTTTCTGGTAAATAACAGAACTTACAGGGATAAAAAACCATCTTAAATATGAAATTCTGCATCATTTGAGTTATCCTTTTCAGTAGTTAAAATCATGGGCCAACTTGGATTCTGAAATACTGTAACTTGCTGTCTCTAAACTTAGTGAAGTCTTCCTTTCTCCTTGGAGACAGCTCTCTCAGCAAAACACTCGGCTGATGGTTGTTGCTTTGAGCTATTTAAGGCTTCCATGCTGCTGAGAAACAGGAGGCTAGAGTTTTAGGGATCTAGCCTCTATTGTAATTCACCATTTTTGAAAAATATATTTCTTTGGGCATTTTTACCAATGGATAAGCAGTTACAGTACAATAAAAATAAAAGGAAATGTTCTGTTTCCTATAGGAGGAACTTCTATTCAGCAACATTTGCTCAGTGTCATCCCGGTACTTTTTTCTTTTGTAATGCCCTGTCATTTGATCTGCTATAAAACAAATGTTCAGTTTCTGGGAGGAAAAACAAACCTGTTCAGAACATTGATTCATTCAAGATTTTTATGGGAGACCTCCAAAGGAAACCCAGATGCTGAAGGAAGTGGTGTTCTTTTCTCACTGGGTGGCATTTTCACTGCTGAGTCAGTACTGCAGAGTTCAGTGCTGCTGGAAGTGTTCTGTTTCAGATGAAACAGAAAAGCAAAATGTTGTGGTCATCAGAAGTTCCCTGGCCCCATGGTTGAGGGTGACGGTGTTTGCCTCATAGCCTAGGAAAAATTGTGTCTAAAGTAACTTATATCATATTCTACACTGTTATTTGTCTGATGAACCCATCATTTCTGCTCCCAAAAACTTCAGGGATTAGCAAAGCTACACAAGTTGGCAATATACTCTTCCCAGGATGGTTGCATTTTAATAATGTGCAAAGCAGTCCCTAAAGATATAATTTGAGAATCTCTTATGGACTTTTTAAAACATAAATAATGCTTAAACTATGTGCAAAGAATTATTCCTATCAACTGTCATTCTTTCTCATAATAGGTTTTTGTGACAAAAGATTCTGTAAAATATGTGTATTCTTCTATATTTCACATTTCTCAAGTTCTGTATTTCATTTCTAAAGTATTTTGAATATGACATTTAGTATTAAAAGTTCCCATTTATATAATGGAAAAACACCAGCTACCTTTGAAATAGTTTTTTTTTTTCTGCAGTCATTTATATTAAGCTCTGCATATTTCAAATAGTCTGTATTTCAAGAGCTAACAACAATGATGTAACAGGCTTGGTAACACCATTGTGCATCTAGAATATCTTGATAGGTATCTTTACAGCTGCTCCAAATCCACCCACAAATTTACACTAGTATAAGTGATATCTGACTTCAGCCTTGTATTTGTGTATATGTCTGACTAAATTAGATACAAATGAAAATGTTGAGGATGGTGTTCCATCTGGAAGGGCTGGAGCCAGAGGAGGATTATAGACAGACGAACATAAAAAGAAAGAGTGAAATAACAACCTGTTGATGATTACAGTGTTAATTTTTAAGGGGCCTCATATTCCCTAAAGAAACTGAAATAATTCTTCTGCACTACTGTAAAGTATATTTTTCCAAGTACATGCTTTCTGTATCTAACAGCAAAATCTCATACAAATCAAATGTGTTATGTCTCACCAATATCTTGTTCTCTTTCAAAGATGCTCAGTAAAGCTTAGAGGAAAACCTGGCCATTTGAAAACTACTTACATTTTAATGGGTTTGAAAAATCAAGCTGGCATAGAGTGGACTGATATTTTGCTGTGGTCAAGGGGAAAAGGCGAGTCAGGGATTCAACTATTCTGGCTTTAGGTTATCTTTGAACCCCTCAGCTTCCAGATCTGGCTAAGGAATGGTGTTGTTCATGCCAGCTATTTAGTGGAAGTAGGCAAAATAGAAAAGCTTTATCTTCATGGAGTTAGTTGTTCTGCAAACAGTGTCTCAAAAAATAGTGGGAGTCTATTTTCTGTAAAAAGATAGATTATGTTAAATGAGATATTTGTTACTAGGCTGTGGTGCTAGCCTTTATTCTGCAGAAAGCACACATTCATAAGACAGCAAGCAGAAAGAATAGTGAGAAATACAGGAGGGTAACCTGAGGATTTTTACCTTCATTTACGTCTTCTGTGTTAATGTAAATCAAAAAGTAACACCTGGGCCTTTGAGCCCTCAGTAAGGAGTTAGAATCACTGGGGTACTCAAAAGGCACTGGTAACTAATCCATCACTAAAACAAAAATATCCTGAGAATATATCTGATCTGAGGTAAAATCTGTTAATTTGATGCATAACAACAGCCAGTTTCTGGACTATTGTCAGATGTTTTAATACAACAAAGCAGAATTTGAGTTTCTTTTCAAATACAGGTTGAAAAAAATATCTGCACAGAAGTTTCATTTGAATCCAATCTTTGTGTGTAAAGAATGCATATTACTGTAAATTTTTACTAACATTTATGAGGAATTCTGTTCATTCAAAGTTTTGTTTTTTTTTCTTTTTATACCTCATATACTTGTAGAGAGGATTTCATCAGAAGATATAATCAAAACTAGGTCAGGGTTACATTTATATCATAGTCTTAACAACTCAAATTAATCTCACATGTGAATTCATAATTTAGAAAATGCCAGTGTTATCTGAAGAAACATGTTCCTTTTTTAACTCCACTTGTGCAGCACACCAACAATATTAAAGTTATTATACTGCATCATAGCAAATGGAAGCACTTCTAAAAACTTCAAGGGTAAGCACTTCTAAAAACCCATCTATGTAGATTTGAATAAAAAGATGATGAGATGTGATTTAGTAGAGTATGCATGCATATATGTGTATATATAGATAAAAATGCATAGATGTAGATATACATACACATATTTATGAGTATATATCTGCGAGGCGCAAACCCTGCATGCCTGTATCTGTGGCCACATGAGAACTGAGAATTGCAAGGGTAGCATGAGTGAAGAAAAGACAAAAAAACCAAGCAGCCAGGACCAGAGTGTCCCCAGTCAGCACAGCAGCCCTGGGAACAGCCATCTATGGCCACAGGGCAGCAGGTGCTGGCGCTGACAGGTGCAGATGTCAGGGATGCGTGACATTGCTGGGGACCCGCTCCCTGCTGCCTGCAGCCCCACCATGCCGGCCAGCACCATTAGTCACTTGATGCTCCTCTCCCCCCATGGATTCCTGGGTGGCTGGGATCAGCAGGTGCTGCTGCCATCTCCTCTTTCAGGAAATGTGATCCCCGGCATTGAGGGTCGGCGTAGGAATCTTACGTCAGCTGCCCGGGGGGATTTGTGGGTTTTCAGACCTTTTGCACCACGATGATGGATGGGAATAAACTTAAAGGATGAGATAATACCCTTAATTAGAACCTCCAGAATTATTCAGATCTAAATTCTTTTATAAACAATTTACAAGCGACAGAAGTATTTCTCATGTTCCATGAAATAATTGTGAATATGGGGGGTGGGGGGGGGGGGGTAAGTTAACACAGAATTGTAGAATAAGCTGAGTTGGAAGGGATCCACAAGGATCATCAAGGCCAACTGCTGGCCCTGAACATCACATACCCAAGAGTCACACCATGTGCCCAAGAATATTGTTCAAACACTTCATGAACTCTGTCAGGCTTGCTGCTGCGACTAGTTGCCTGAGGAGTCTGTTCCAGTGCCCAACCACCCTCTGGGTGTAAAACCTTTTTCTAATGTCCAAACTAAGCCTTCCATGGCACAGCTTCAGGCCAGTAACTCTAGTCTTGTGACTGGGCACCACAGAGCAGAGATCAGTGTCTGGCCCTCCTCTTCCTCTCATGAAAAAGTTGTAGCTGCAATGAGATCTTTCCTTAGTCTCCTCTTCATCGGCTGAACAGACCAAATGACCATGCATTACCAGAAATTTTAAAATAGGGATTTAATGCTGGAATCCTCAAATAATTTTATTTTGTTCCTTTCAGAGAAAATCACAAAAAGATATGTGATTTAGTTTAGCTGCTGTGAATCTGGTGTATGCTTTTTATATTTAAATAGCCAAAGTTGTCCAGTGTAATTTAAGTCAATACTAAATAGAAAAGCACTGGTAAGTTTGCAAGATTGAGCATTAAAGAAAGAGATTTTGCATTCTTTTTTTTAGAGAGCACACAAACCTCTGGAACCTTCCCATCTCCAGTTCCATCCCCTCTCCAGAGGAGAGATGTAGGCACAGCAGCACAGCAAGGTGTGCCCTCTCATACAGATACAGGGGAGGCGCTGAAGAGAGGAAGCAAGAGATGTGGTGGCGCTGACCCATCTGCTCCAGGCCACAAGGTCAGCACAAACAGACAAGTCCTGGGGACTCCAGGACAGCACCAGGTGCCCTGCCTTCCAAAGCTCCCCCATACCCAAGTTGGGTAGCAGAGTTCTAGGTAACAAAGAAGCAAAAATTCTGCTGTCCCAGATTCCTTTTGAAAAAACAGATTTTGTTTGTACTGACCCTGCAAAGTATTGTAGAGAAGCCCTGGCACACAACAAGGTTGTGAGTGGAAGAGGATAGACTGAACTCTAATCAAGTAGGGATCTCATGCCCCGATGAGCTTGCAGCACACAGGTAATGTGCACTGTGAAATCCACTGTTCGATCGTTAGTAAGCAGAGAGAAGCAGGTGCTACTGGCAGAGGGTGTCAGTGCTGTTTGGTTTCACAAGAGGTGTGATTAGAGAAGGTACTTGAGGGTGGTGAGAATAATCACTTGGCATGCGAAAATGAAAGACAAATCCAAGCAGAGGGTTTGGTGCAATGTTGTGAAAAGCACATTTATGTGTATTCATTTGAAGAAGACAGAGTCATAGTACCAGACAATGGAACATTTTTTTCTTTGAAACTTCAGTAAAGATAAAGTAGTATCAAAAAGATTAGCATGGGGTTATAAAAGTTCAGCTTTATACAAGCTCTGAAACTTGTTTCAAAAGGAGTACTAACCACAAAAGAATTTTATGATTTTTGAAAAAGAGGTAAGAAATGTTCCATTTTTCTGTGTTACTGCGATACGTTTTTGCATGTATGGAGTTTGTTTGATAAGTGCAGTAATGTTTTATGTGATTTTTCTGAATATACAATTAAAGTATATTAGTACCAGAACACTAGTTTATGTCCATTATTAAATGTAAAAATTTAAGAATTTTATGCTAATGACACATAAAATTTGAGACTTTAGTTACATATAAGCTAGGACATTCAAATAGGTAGTTCCCATAGCAACCTTTCTCTTCCTCTGTGTTTTCCATTTCAGTAGAACCTTTCGTTACTTGATTGCATCATGCATTGTATCATGTAATTTCATCATAAAATTTTATCATAAAATAACCAAGAAGAGAAGAGAGTGGCAGTTTTCTTCATTCAACACTTTCTAACTTCAATTTTTCTGTTGCACAGACAGCAAACTGGTGCTTAAATGAATCAGGTCCATGTCTAAATATTTTCTGTTCTTTTGGGGGACCTCCATAAATTTGGCTGGGTTCTTTGGAATCATAGAATGACTATAAATGCATGTTAGCGTATAATTCCCTTGAATAAGTTGAACATGTTAGCATATAATTCCTTTGAAATTGGCTATTGTCTGCTTCGCCATGTAAACATGTAGCTCCAATGAAAAAAAAAAAAGAGACCAAAACATTTTTAATTTGTGGTTAAAAGATTTATTCTAAATACAGGAAATTGCTTGTGAAAATGGAGGGCACTTAAAGATTTTTTCTGACAGCGAAATACAATTAACTAAATTGCTACTCTGCTGATTGTCACTAGTGGGTCTGTCAGTTAAAGGTCATTGTGGTGGCTTCTAGACAACATAAAAGATATGGGAATTTTTAGAAGTAGACATTTAATTCTGAATTTTTCCATACTGTAAAGTTTGATTACAGATGAAGACCCAGTGAGATCACGCTTTTCATTACACAGATGAAGATAGTGATTAACCTAACCTTGTTAGGTCTTTGTTGCAGAGGATATCAAAAAGTAACATATTGGGTTGGTCTGACTCTTTTGGGAACCTCATCAACTGACCTAGTCTTTTTAATTTGGCACCTACACTGTGAGCATTTCCAAGCCCTGGAGTGCTATGAGAAGCAGTTCCACAGTAGATAAACCTATTAAAAAGAAAGATGATCTAACTAAATGATAAGATGGAAAAAAATAAAATTATTTCCAACCTTCTCCAGTCATTCTGTCAAAGAAATGTAAAAAAAAAAGAACAAAAAATAAAACCTGGAGAATAAAACTGTAGAAATAGAGACTAGATTAAGAAAATGAAAGGCTTTTTCTCCTCAAAAGTCTTCAAAATTAAAATGATTTTCATTGCCTTGATAAATCAAACCTGAGTGCTACTGCCATATTTTCTTTTGAGCTTCCATAACGATGATAAGTTTTGCATTAAATGAAAGCAAATACTTGTTTATGCTTCATTTTACAGCAGTCAGCTGTAGAAGTTAGCACTTCTCCTCTGAGATTTACAGAGTAGGATTTAAATTAGTTGCTGGCACAGCAGATTTCAGCCAAAGGTTGTTTTCCTTTAACCATTTTGTTTTGCATATGCCTTGGCTGATTTTAGGTTACTGGAACCCAATATAATTACTTGTTTAATTGCTTGGAAGAAATGGAACTTCCGTAGTTAAAAAATGGCTTATTTTTTTAAAAAATAACTGAAATCTAACTTAGGGTTCTCTAGAATGCAATAAACTATAAAATTGTGTTGTTTTATCCTTTTAAAAATTCCCTGAATAGTCATTAAATCTTTGGAAACTAGCTAATCTCCAGGAGGACGTGATATGTCTGGCTATTTTCCAGGGCTTGCAAGAGTCTATGACAAGATTCGGTCAAAGACTCCAGAACCAGCCTCTGTTTTCAAGAAGTGACACTAAATAAAGGAGAAGAGGGAAACTTGACACAAAGTCCAGAGAGCTTGTGAAAAAGGGTTAATCAATTTGATATAGGTCAGCATCACTTCTACTTGTGCTGTTCAAACTTGTGTTATGTTGAAGCACACCAATCACGGAGAAAAATTAAGGAAAAGGTTTGATGTGGTAGTTAATGACCTGAAGGAGAGTAAAATAATAAATAAGGTAATAAGACAGGGAAAACTGTAGCCTGCACATTCAGGAGCCAGAGATAGTACTAAGATGTTCAGGGTCATTATTTCTGTCCTTGATACAACTCATTACTTTAATGCAGATTTTAAGTATGTCACTTCCAGCCTGTTCTCCTCTCCAGAGGAGGGCTGTGTTGTGAGCATGTGTGTTCCTGTCCCTGTGTAATCTATCAACCTGTTCTGTCTTTTCCCTTACAGCTTTATTTTTTACTCAGTGCCAAGCAAATCTAGTACAAAGTGGGGGAGGGGGGAGGTCTCAAAGGCAGTGAAGATCCAACAAATTTCATGAAAATTATATGTTCTCGTGCAAAAAAAGAGAATCAGAAATTACTCCCAGAAAGACTCCCAAATGAAGGCAGTATTGCAGGCCAAGTCGTGACAAACAGAGGCAGCAAAGGGTCAGTAGAAGGATAGGTACTGAGAAGACAAATCCCCAGAGACCCTGCCACAGGAGATCTTCTTCTCATATTGCACTGTACCCCAAAATGCAATTCACAGGGAACCAGGCATTAGTTCCAGCACTCACAAAGATAAAAACTGTGCCTCTGAGTCCAGCGTAAATGTGGAAATCCCTATTGCCCAACTTTATCCCATCTTATTGAAAAATGTTTTTGTTTTTGTTTGGGATTTATGTGGCATTTTGTAGGTGGGGGTTGTGTCTGTGTTTGTTTGGTTGATTGATTGATTGATTAATGATTGTGATTTGACTTTTTTTTGAGATGTGGTAGGCAGAGTGCAAGTGGTCTGCATTATTGAGTCTGATTGGTACCATCAGCCAAGGTATCAGCCAAAAACACTAGACTGATGTTTTTTTGCAAGGGAAAGGTTTGTCTCTTGTCTTTAGGGCTAAAGTTAATTTTGGGTAGAATATTGACACAATTTATTAGATTTCATCCTTGGATTTTCTGGTGAAAATAGAGATTGCTTTTTCTCTGCCTAGTGTAGAAAGCAACCTGCTTTCTAAAAGTATGAAAATAATGTAAAAATAAGTACCTAGTAAAAACATTTCTACAATGGGAAGGTATCCATTCTGTTTGAAGACTGTTGCAAGACATGTTGGCTCACACTGCCTTTCGTCTTCTGAGCATCTGAACAGTGCAGTGTATCTCTGAACCTCTACAAACCACAGAAGCGACTGCTTCACCTGAGTGCTAAGTAATCATTTGCAGAAGTTTAGGCCATTGTGAGTAAGCTGAGGGCAAGATGCATCTGCTTCATACAGATACAGTCTTGTGAATGCAGCAGACCAGGATTTGTGAATAATGGGAGGGGAAAAGATACAAAGCATTCCTTCTGTTCTTCTCTTTTCATATTTATTTTTGTCTGTCATCTCAAAGACTGAAGTGGAGGAAGATATTTAGTCAAGCTCATATCCACATCAGTCCTCAGGGATTCCGTAGGAATCAGCAGGACTTCATCAGTGAATCATATGAGCTCAGGAAATGGTCCCAAGTGTGATGATCTTGGTTTCATGTCTGGACAGTTTGATCTAATCTTGAAACAGAATATTTTTTGTATTCAGAGGAAAACTGTTTTGTCCTTATATGAAGAGAAGAATGTTAGTTGAGACTGCAGTGAGATATTTTGCTTTTATCATCTCTTGTTGTGTCTATTAAATCTATTAAACAGCAGCTGGTTGCAAAACTCTCTAATTGGCTTCTTTCAAGCTACTAGCAGTAGAATCATGTATGATTATGTTTGTTCTGCTAACTGAACATTTAACATTTGAAACATGAAAGAGCAACAAGAGGGAGTGAAAAAAGATGTAGGGAATCAATCAGGTTGTTTTAACATCACAAGCTTTTATTCCAATGGATTATAATTTTGCAGGTGTTTCGGGAGTATCTTATGGAATTGACTTGAAGTCTTCAGAGATACGCAGTTTGAAAAGAAAGATCTACACTGAGCTAGACTGCCTAAACCTGTTTCAGAGGTCTACAATGTGAGATTGAAAGGCTCAGATCTCACAGGGCAGATCACCATTACTTTGCTTAGTTGATGAAAATGGAAGGTTCGGGTGTTTTTCCATAGTATGAGAACAAAGTGTAACATTATAATACTTAAGGGTAGCAACAGTAGTAAGCTGAACATGATCATAAAGAAAATAATTATGAAATGTATTATTCCTGAAGGAACAAAAAGCTGATACACAACAATTCTGAGAAGCTAGAAAGAAAACAGAGTGTTCCTGACAGGCAGCATGCCATGTTTATTAACCCACAAAATATGTGAGATTTTCATTTTATTTCAGATTGCTTAGCCAGGTTTCAACACAGAATGGACTGCAGCTGACTCATACATTTTGTACACAGCCAAGTGGACTGTGAAGAGTTTTGGAGTGAGACATTCTTGAAGCTAAATATGAGAAACTGTGGATATATTTGCTTTGTGTACTACTGCTCAGACTTGAGGAGTCCACACTTTCTTCTCATATCTTTTTATCTTTATGTAGCCGATGTCTGTTCTTTGGTGTTCTGCAAGGGTAGACCAGTTAAACCTTTTTGAAGCCAGACAACTGTTCTGAATTCCAAGCTACTGATTTTATTCCATTTTTAAGATTTTTCAACTCTGCTGTCTTAGTGATAGTCATGGTTGTGAGTATTCGAGTAGCCGAAGGTGAAATTCTTTCATTTTTACTTATCTGCATCTTTAAGCATCTGATTTAGCAGCGCTTTGTCCTGTATATTAAGCTTCACCCCTGTTCATTTGCAGCATTATAAGTGTAGTCAATAAAAAGTAAATACTATGTCTAGAAGCTCTTAACTGTTATTTCATATCAACTCTGTCCTCCCTCTTGTCCTATCAAAAGCATAGGCTTAGGAACAACGCTGTTAAAGTAATTCCTTTAATTCAATTTGGGTAATTATTCTTGCTCTGTGAAGAAATGACCTCCTAAATTTTTTGTAGATTCAATTCTTTTCCCATTTTCTCCTTCTGCATCTTCCTTAAAAGAAAAGAAGAATATCAGTGTATTCCACTGTAAACAGTATAGATAAATATGTTAAGTTTTGTTTACATTAAAATAAATTGCATTCCTCTTTAACTTAAGCCCCTAGTGCTGTGCGACATGGGAATCACAAGGTAGGAGAGATATTAGCAAAGGAACTTTGTTGGTTGCCATATTCATTCTTTATTGATTGGTTCCAGCCTCAGAAGAAAGAGGTCTTGTATGGTCCTCACTTGGCGCTCATAATTGGAAGCCTACAGCACCAGTGTGGTGGATCATTAGTCACTATCCTTCCTTAAAGCATAATGTAAAACTTTTCTGTGATAAGCAGCTTGTGATTCTTTAACACTGCTGAGTCTTTCTTGCAGCCCGTGTCAAGGATTGAACTTTACAAATTATGTATTTCAGACATTGAGAAAGAAAGGACTTAATGGCTGTGACAGTCCAGACCCTGATGCAGACGATTCAGTAGGTCACAGCCCTGAGTCTGAGGACAAGTACAGAAAACTTAATGAAGATATTGATCTAATGATCAGCAGGCAAAGATTATGTGTAAGTACTCTGAGCTCCTTTTCATTTTTTTTACTTTTTGATATTTCTCTGAACCTGGCAGGCATTGCACAAGAAAGAAAACAAAGGTTGTGAAAGCCCTGATCCTGACTCCTCTTATGCTCTCACCCCACGCACTGAAGAAAAATACAAAAAAATTAATGAAGAATTTGATAATATGATCAAGAGCCATAAAATACCTGTAAGTACCAAAGGTTAGATGGCTGTCTGCTGATAACTGCTGCAGTAACAAACCATAACCCTTTCAGTTCTGGCTTCTCAAGGAAATAAATTCAGCTAGAAAGAGGCTTTAATAGCCAAATATGTAACTAAGCACTGTGGTCAGAAAATTTCACACAGCATATTTTTCTTTCAAGTCTCCAAGTCTGGCACACAGACAAAGCCTATTATGGGTGAAACCTACAGAAGGAAGTGAAATGTACATTTATGAACTATATTCACTTGATTTACAGAAATGTTTTACCACACCACTTGCCCAAATTATATTTAAAAAATAACAGTGGAAATCTTTCTTTGTGGACAGGCTAATAAATCCACAGAATGCTTTCTGTGGCAATATAGAAAATGTTATGTAGAACTGAAATTCCTTTTATAATATATATAATTGCCTTTATATATAACCATTAGCATGTTCAGTGTGTGTTAATTCAATTCTCCATTGTCTCTGCTAAATTCACTTGCAGTACTGAAGGGTTACAGCTACTTGCTCACTGCAGAGAAACAGACTGCATGAGAGCCTAATGGCAGGATTCAGACATGTTTGTGTGTTGGGGTGATTTTACAGCTTTATCAGAGAATTTGCTTTGACCTCATCAGCATTACTTTAATGCTTTAACATGAGCTAAATTTTGTTTTAACCAAGTCAAAATTTCTAACAGTCATATGCCTTGCCAGATATCTAAGAGAAATAACTCTGCATGTGCTATTTGGTTTGCACAGGACACAAAAAGGATGAATACTTTGTCATTGTGTTTTATATTACATTTATAAAGACAATAAAAAGGATATGGAGGTTTGGAGGTTGTATTTGGTTGGTTTTCCAAGTGTCTGTGGAAAACGAAGTAGGAAACCAAATATTTGCTCAGACCCAAACAAGCATTTGAATTTGCATAGGTAACTACTTATTTCTAAAAGACAAGAGATGATTTGAATGTGTTCATTTGTCATTCCCATATGAAGGTTACATGGTTATCTACCAAAAACTTTGTCTGGATACCCAGAATGCACAGTGTCTCCTGTAGTGTTAGTCAATTGCTCATACAAAATGTGGCATCTAAGATGAGGGTACTTCTCGAGGAGGCTCAGATTCTGTCTCAAGCACTCTGAGTATTCTTTCCATTAATTCTCAGCAGAAATATTTTTCACTCAGGGTAATTAAAATTTTAAGAAGTTCCTACACTGTGACAAAAATATTTTGGAAAAATATAAGGAGACTAAATAATACTTTCCCAGAGACCAGAGAGACACCAAAATTGGTAAAGTAATATTTAAAATGACTGGGTAAGGGTACCCAATGTGTATGTAGAATATCAAGGAGGAATACCTATATATACAATTTTTTTTTATCTCCCTTTTTATTTGCTTCTTTTGGAAAGCCATTTTTCTCAACACAAAAAAGCTCTAAAGCTGTCACTATGAATTTGTTTTCTCAGGATGCAACTCAGCTTGACAAATGATGACTGCAGCATTTAGAGACTGTTATAAACCAGAATGCTTAACCCTTTTTCACATCAAAATCTCACCAATCATCATTCTTTCATGACATTTCTTTTCAAGGATGACTTTTGGCTTTTTCAAATCAAACTTACAGAATTTTCACAAGCTACCTTTCTGCCTTGAAAATATATTTGGGATGATCCTTCAGAACTCTGTTTATCTCATACTACCTGTTTCTTTTCTTTCCTAACAAGTCACGTTATAATCATCTGAAATCTTAAGACATAAAAAAAAAAAATACCTTGGGAAAAAAACTTCATTCCTGTAGTAGTGAGTTCTATCTCTTTTTTTACCTCCATAAGCATTTGGGAAAATTGTCTTTTCTGTAAACCCAGGAAAGAAATGTTTAAGATTTGGAAACCAGACAATTAATCTGAGCATAGTATTTGAGTTTCCCAAAATTAATGGAATTTCCGTCCGGTTTCTTTCATTAAATACAAATTTTTTACTACAAATATAGACCTACTTCAGCAATTAGTTGGTTATTTAGGGTATAACTTCCTACCTTTCAGGATATTATGAGGTGCAGTATATTAATCTTTTTGTGCAATTGCTTCAGAGGTGCTTCAGAGATAGAGAACAGCAAAATGTTAGCATTTTTTCATGTAAGACAGAATAGCTGTTCTCTGAATATATCACAAGCAGAGCTCAGGGTCTGTGTCCTCCATGAAGCTGCCTACCACAATAGGAAGAAATAGTATGTATTCTCTGCTAATGCAACTGCAACTCCTTCTCTTGGCATAAGCCAAGATGTAATGGGCAAGACAGAGATAGCAATTAGTACATAATAGAAATTTGTAACTATCTAGTTTTATATATAAATATTATATATTGTGTACAGAAATATCCTTAACTGGACAAATCAGAATAACTAAGTCAGGGAAGAGATATTCATTTACTTGTGATCGTCGAAGGTAGTCAAGAAAATTGTGGAGAAGAAAGCAAAATTAATCATAAAGTCACTGAGTCGAGTCTAAATCACAATTTACAGAATATATGAAACAATACATTACCTCTGCCCGGTTTTGTAACAAAAAAAAGTTGCTGCCACATGAAAGCAACATTAACTTTTGCTCCTAACAGCTAAGCCAAAAAATGTTTCCTCAGGTAATTTTCAGGGCCTAAGTGTTCATATTGTTCTAAACCATCTGATAATAATTAGACATTTATTTGTAAATTTCATAAGAGTGATGAAAGCCAAGGAGACAGAAATGGCCCACTAGAATGAAGCTATAAGTATCTCCATCTCTAAATAAATAAAGGCCTGGGAGGGATAAAACCAATATTTAACAATATAATATTTAATGTTTGGTCCATTAAGTTCCAAGGGGATTGAGTGTCCAACATTTTGTTTGGCATCACATACCACAGCTTGTGAAGTGAGCATCTAAACTTGTTTGTTGTACGCTGGCAGTATCATCTCTGGTGAGCCATCTGCCCTCTTTGGCAGTAATGTCCAAAGTAGAAAAGATAAAGGGAGGAGAAAAAAAGGCAAAAATGTGGTAGACTTTATACACATGACAGTAAGGCCTTGTCTCTATTTGAATTAGCAAAAAAGCAAAAAACCACACTGAAGCAGCAGAAAGTGTGCTTATCTCTAAGGCGGATTCTTTCAACAGTCCCCAGTAAGCTTTTGACACCTTTTGATGCCAAATAGCGTTCTCACAGACAATTTCTTAATTTTGTTTGGTTGTTAGTCCAGGCCAGGATCAATTGCCAATTGTCAGTCTATATGTAGTCATGATATTTTTGAGGTTGAGAAAGCTTAATGGTAGGGACATGAACTGCTCTGTGGCCTCAGATGGCCTCAGTTCCTCCCTAGTTCCTACTAATATAGATATTACACAAGTGTCTCAGAAATTTTAATGTCCATCAGGCTGAAATGGAATCAATATGACCCATGGCTTACCACCAGGAATGACTAGGGAATATGCAGGACATTGCAGTTCTTGGTGAGGAATGTCTAACATTTTAATAAAGTTAGACAAACAGAGAAAACTGTAGCTAGAGACCTCGTGTTTAGTACTGACGTTTATCCAGTCAAACTTCTCTCTCTAACTTTTGACTGTGAAGAAGAAGAAGAAATAAAAACCACTGTATTTCAGATAGTAAACTGAATTTGCCCTGATAAAATTGCCTATGAAGTCCTCCGTAAACAGATGTAAGTAGACCCAGATAGTTGGTGAAATTACAAAAACTAGACTATTAGTACAGAAATTAGACAAAAAATTCAACTACTTTAATTTATTTAGTTTTTTAATGACAAAATGAAAGTTAAGTGGGAGATTCACATGACTAGGGAGACTGGCAACCTGAAGAGCAACAAAGACTACAGCACTTTGCTGCTGTACAAATGTAGAAAAAGAAGAATCTTTAACAGTTATTTTGTACATGGAAGAGCATAATGGTTAAAGCAAACAAGCATTTAGAAGTCTGGCAAGACCTTCAGTTTTGCATTTGTACTGATGTTTTAGTCTAGATAACAGAAATTTAGGTTAGGAAAAGATATTAAGAAAATAGAAGGAATAATAATCTCTACCCAGACTCAGAGGGCAGACTTTATCGGTGTTGTGACACAGTGTGAAGAAAACCTTATGCAAAGTGCTCTCCTGTGGGTGACAGTCAATGAGACATGGACTGGCACTCAAGTAGGCAGGACCCCAGGCTCAAAGCCACGAGGTGGAGAGAATTCCATCACAGCCCTGGATGTTGCAATAATCCTTGTCTTGTTCATGTCTCACATCAGGCTGTAATTGGCACTGAAACATGGAGAGCTCAAACACCAACTTTGACCTCCACAAGCAGTCATGTACTTCTGACTGACATGGGATTTAGGAACTTTTTGGTCCTTCTGTGGCCAGTAAAAAGAATTACTTGCTTCAAAACTTACCGTCAAGATAATAAAATGCTTCAGATTATGCTATGTGACCCTATTTCCAAGGATCTTAGGCCTGAGTCATTAGGTTGCAGATTACGTGTAGATTCTTACATCTGAAGATTAGATGTAGAACATGTAGATTCCCAAAGCACCTCACCTTCCTTTCCTACCTCCACTTAAATTAATCAGCTCTGTGAAAAATACAGCTCTTGGAGTGCACCTCAACTTCTCAGCAAAGGGAAACAAATTCCCACGTGCCCCAGGCTGAGGAGCAATGCCAGCAGGTCCACCTACTCAATTACTGTTGCTGTGGCCATCTCTCACAAAAAGGAATCCACAGGCTACAGAGAGGGTATCAAAGTTAAATTAGCTTTGAAATGAGTCAAAGGCATTTGTGTAAAGTTATCCTTAACACCATACCCTGAAAATCTTGCTCTGTGTTTCAGTGGTTAGGCAAAATAATTCCTCTATATTTAGAGTAAAATTTTCTCTATCCCTAGAGAGGACCAAGCAAGAAAAAAAGAACCTTAAGAGATAATTGTAATTGGATTGATAGTGCTGTAATACACAGGGCACAGCCAACAGCTCCAGCCAGAGAGGAGACCTGGCTGGCACAAGGTCAGGGTGCCTCGGTTG
>VZTB01016182.1:22955-34568 GCA_013397245.1 Thryothorus ludovicianus
CGAGTACTGCCAGTTGCCACCAATAAAGTTAAAACCTTCGATTTTCTCCCTCATAATATGTTAGCAGTCTACCTTAAAGAACTTTTTTGATGTATTTAACCTCTTGAAGCTTATAAGATTTCTAAATTGCAAATTGNATATTAATAATTTTAAAACTAATAATTTAAATGAAGATTTCAAATGTAGTCATAACTTCTCTAGAAATTCAAGCAACTGCTACCCAAGAAACCCCAAACAATAAACTCACAACCAACCAAGGAAACCTGAACTGAGCTTCCTGAGAGCATAATGAGATATGTACCTCCTCACAACCTCTGTTAGTGTGGTACATTATCTGAGTTTTGGGTTTTTTTTTTAAAAGCATTCTTGCAAAGGGAACTTGTTCCAGGGAAGATTTTTACTTTAGGTATGAAAACAGGATATTGAAAAGCCATCACTGAACATCACGTCTGCCCTCACAGAAACTAGTGTGTATCTAAATTTCTTGTATTTATTAGCTATTCCTGTGGAAAACTACTTTTTTTAAGCCCTTCCAAGCTAAAATAGAAACTCAGAAGAAAAATGATTTACTGTGTTTGTGTCTTTTATATGACTTGGGATAATTCTGGTTGCTAAAGCAACACGAGCTGAAATTAAAGCCTTCCTTTTTGTATTCTGTCCCTTCCAATTTTTTTTCTTGTAATGAAGTCACCATTGTCACTAACCTTGATCTTGCAGTAATCTATGACACTAGATTCAGGTATGATAAGTGAACAATTATTACTTCCCAGAATGAAAGAAATAGAAAATTATGCTGCATTAGGCAGAGGTTTGTTTTAAACAAGAAAAAAATAGGAAAAAAAAGAAAAAATCTTTCTAGTTCTTACAAAATAAATGTGCAAGCTGCATTAAAGGGAGATAGAATCATTATATGAAAAATCATATTTAAAAGCCTTGGTAATTTTTTTGAAACTCTTCTTTTGAGTCTTAGGGGAAAGGGACAAGCAGAAATATTTTAACCACCAAGTACAAAATATTTGAACTAAATATAGAGTAACTGTGCTTGAAGACTGTTTCGCTTTTGTACTATTCTTGTATTTGTTTTCCTTTTTTGCTTGTACAGGCTGTTCCACCACCAAACTTTGAGATGCCAGTTTCTATCCCAGTGTCCAACCACAACAGCTTGGTATACAGTAACCCAGTCAGCTCACTGGGAAACCCCAACCTTTTACCACTGGCTCATCCTTCTTTGCAAAGGAATAGCATGTCTCCTGGCGTGACACATCGGCCTCCAAGTGCAGGTAACACAGGTAGGGTCTGCTCAATCCCACCCCTTCAAAAGGTCAACTCCTTGCATGCCTTGAGCCACTTTAAACCATATGCTGAGATTCAAGAACTCTGTTTTTAATAGTCATAAGAGTTTGTCCAAAAATTGCTGTGTTGAAAAATCAAAAGAGACAAAAAGAAAAGAAAAAAAAAAAAAAACAAAACACAACTGAATATTGACTAAGATTGAAGGAAATCAATGAAGTCAATAAAGGAGAGAAGGGCAGACAACGTGCTCTTTCATAAAAAGGCAGGTTATCTACTTAATTCATGCAAGTACTCACTATAAAATAAAGCAGGGGAGAAAATGTAGCCAATGTAAACAATTCGAAGCAGGTAAATTAGTAAACTCATACTTAAATAATCAGTCTACAGGCTAAATGCAGAATTTATTTTTATTGATTCATTTACAAGTTTCTTGATGGGTTAATTTTAACTGAGCTCTGTAATTCAGTGCATTACACAGCAAGGGGCTGTCCTTGGTTCTGGTGATGATGAGGGCTCATCTCTGAATAGGATAAATGGGGATTAGGTTGTTTCAATCTGTCTGGCTCCAGCAACATCAAGATCCTTAAGTATATCAGGTTCAAGGAATCATTTCAGGTCTCTGAGGGCAAAGAGAAGTTTTAAAAATCCTTAGTGTGAGTGTCTGTGAAAGGCTGAGGGAATTAAAAACTATGTGTATACATATATATATTCTGAGTTACATTCTTCTGCAGGAATCCTCAGCCTCTTCCTCCCTATCCTTTGCTTTTTTGAATAGCATTCAACCAAAGATAGATTTTAAATGAAGAATTACTATACATAACTTTCAAATAGAATTGTTCATATGCTGTGGAAGTATGAAATGAAAG
Source organism: Thryothorus ludovicianus (assembly GCA_013397245.1). NCBI lineage: Eukaryota > Metazoa > Chordata > Aves > Passeriformes > Certhiidae > Thryothorus > Thryothorus ludovicianus. Next base: position 25,115 of record VZTB01016182.1, read on the forward strand.
TAAGGAAATTATGGGTACTCCATATTTTGTTTGTACTTGAAAAGCAAGTGTCTCATACAGGCAACATTAAACATCATGATTTTATAATTATGGGTCTGATTCAACTGCCTGTTGAAGTCAGAGGAAAAAAATGGTGGGTACTACAGCATACTGATTGACGGTAGAGAAATATTTTGAATGTTTGAGTGTTGTAATTTATTGTGCTCATTTACAACATTTCATTTCAATTCCTAGGTGGCCTGATGGGTGGGGACCTCTCAACCGGTGCAGGCACCAGTGCAGGTAAAGAGAATATAATTTATATTTATTTTTCCAAATGAATAAAGGACTTACTTCAAAAGCTGAGTTCTAAAATAGCTCCCTTTTAGAGGGGGGATAGTAAAAATTGATTAACATTTTTTTAATTAGTTCAGCTGGGTTATGGATCATTTACTCATATTTGTGCTTCTCTTAGTAGAAAGAGGATTGTTTTCCAGCAGCATCAAAATCTTGCATCTCGTCAAATTCTACAGAAACAAATGTCTGGTTTCCTTCATATTAGCCTTCCCATAAAACTTTTGGGTACATTGCTTTGCCTTGTTCAAGAAAAACTCCTAGTGGAGTCAGTGTCAGAAACCCTGATCCTTTTTGCATCCTGGAAAGGTTTACCATTGACTTGAGAGGAATTGGGGTTTCATTTTTTGAATTTAAGTTTGAATAAAGTTTTCAATAGTGAGTTTCTCATTGTACTTCAATGTACTGTGTTTAAATTATATTTCAAGCCCGTGCTCTAGGACTGTTGCTAGTCAGCAAAATCCTTTAGTATTTACTTTAAAAGTCAGTAATTAATTTAAGCTTTGTTATATGTATTTGCCTGACTGCTTTGGTAAAGGATTTACAACAGGTAAAGGATTTTCAAAATAAAGAGGCAGAGAAAAAAGCCATTTAGTCCTGCTCCCTTAGAACTAACAGGAACTGTACTTTTTGAGGTCTGTGTTATCAAAGCAATGTTGTCAGAGTAGTCCCCGTTGTTCAGTAAACTCAGTGATTTGTTAGCAATATCAGCAATGTTGCATTATGACAAATACGGATTACAAAAGACAATGGCAAAAATACTTTTGTAGTTTGAGAAGTAAACACATATGTTCACAGAAAACAGCTGAGTGGTAAAGCATGATATTTGGCTGGGGTAACTACTCTCAGAGAGAATTGTATGGAAAAATAGTTGGAAGATCCATTTTGTGCACTATAAATCAAGGTTGATATAAATGTCAATTCCAATACTGTGTGTTAAAATTACTTATAAAAAAATTTTGGGTGTAATGGTTTGGGTTTTTTTTCTCCCTTGTCTATTCTCAGCCTGAATTAGAGACCTCCACTCCCCTTTTATTTTCACACATAGATGAGTCACAGATGTTTGTGGGATGCATTCATAGTACAGTTAGAGATGTGCAGCACTGTACGAGGAAGGCACTTTAAACACATACTAAAGCTTTGAGGAGCCGTTTTGTATTAATTTTGGAGAAGAGAAGGCAGACCATGGAAACTTCACTATCAGTCTCCTTTGTTCTCAAAAAGAAAAAAGAAAGAGTGACAGAAAATTATAGTTTTGTTCATTGTCTCCTGTTAACCTGTGAAACAGAGCTAAAGAAAGATTCATTCTTCAGTGTTCGCATTTCATCTTACTTTTAAGCTTCTAAGCAGAACTTCAGGAACAGCAATGGAGGGACTGGCGTAGGAATTGATCGCCCTATTAAGGGGCTCCCTCTCCTGGCTGATTTAGAAATATCACCACCTCGTTTCTGGTCTCCCGTCCCTTTCAATACATGCTGAAAAGCAATTAGTGAGGAAGGCAGTGATTCCTCTTAAAACATGGTCATACTAAAATTAAAATTCATTTGCATATGCCTTTCTCATAATAATCCTTGCACTTAATAAAATCTGTATATCACTACACCAGCTGAAAACTTATATTCTTTCTAAATATGGAGGGGTTCTGGAAATATATTAAAAACATACATAAGCATAAGAAGAAAATGCTTTGACTATATTTAATCCAAAAATAAGGATTTGCATTAAGCTCTCAAGCAATGTAACTTTGGAGTAAGCAATTGATTTGAGGGGCATATGTATGAGGGACATTGTTAAGAGTGCATCATAAATATTTAATTACAGTAGTAGTCTTTGTACTTTATTGGATAATAAAAGCTTTAAACATCATTAGAGAAGTGTTTTCTAGATCTCTTCAAAGCAGATCAGTAGGAAGTATTAGAAAGGGCAGAAGGAAGATGGAAAGGTCACTATAATGTTGAGTCCTCTGTCTCAGTTGCATCATTCCACAATGGCGCTATTTTGGACAGTCATCTTTCTTTAGGGTGCTGAAGAATAAACATCAAAAGTTCTCTTTGTTTATCATTTTTCACAAGAAACAAAAAGCTCTGTGTTTTTGTCTATTTGGCATCTTAGAAGCTGGTAACGTGATCATGTTTGGATACATATTTCTGGCCAAACTAGAACCTTCTGAATTTGCATTTTTCCACAATGTCAAAAAATAGCATATATTTAAAACAATATACTCCAAGAGAAAGAGTCTAAACAGTTTCATTTCTACCACTATAAAATGAAATTATTTTTTGTTACTATCATCAGACCTCAGTTTCTGCACTACTTCAATAAATTATGTCAAAATAAATTGCATTATTACTGCAATACCAGAGATGGAAAAAGATTATTTAAGACAGAGTTTTAAGAAGTATGTTATTTCATTGGTTTGGATTATTTCAAGTAATAACCCTGAAATCGTCCACAATTTACTTGGAAGTCAACCCAAGACATAAATAGAGTTTAGGAAGCTGACTACTTCTTTATTATATTACACAACTAATTATCATGTATGGTATTTTAAAGGTAAACCAAGGTTGTCTCAGGTTTGTAAGAGTAAATTTGTTCTCAGCCAAACACTGAATGAGTAGTTTCTATTATGTGATAGTAGTAACTGCCAACAAAATTTTTGCCAACAAAATTGGAGTGAACTTCACATTTAGTATCATTGCTAAATTATAAATTCAGCAAAGCTTCTTGGTACTATTGTCTCAAAACAGAGGGTTTTGATTGAAAGACAGAACAAGAATTTTTTGGACCCTTATAGGCATGCTGTAAATCCATTTTAATTTACTCCACAACTAATATGAAGCCATATGTTTACACAATAGACTATGTGAAGTTCTTTTAGTTTTAACAGACTAGTCTTCAACAAAACCTTTTAAAGGTAACTTGAACAGAAATAAATAATGTCTGTGAGGTTTTAGTACTGTCAATTATCTGAACTCAGTTTCTATTCAGTGGCTTACTGTTTATGTTGAAAACTTAATAGAAAACTAAAATTTATAAAATATTTTTAAAGTTTTAATATAGAACCATATTGAAGGATGTCTTTCTTTGCATCTGTACTTTGTACTTTTGATTGTCAAAGTCAGTTCTACTTTTAGACTGAGTTCTATTTTTCCTTTTGTATGGCTTTCAGAGAAAGACATTTTGTATTTCTTAATAAAGTTTTCCTTTTAATAGAATGAGCCCATTTAAATCAACAGCATTTCTATAGACTTAAAACAACTATAAATAATAAATCAAAGGAAAATTTCCATCTCAAGTTTTAAATCCATGATGAATATAATAAAATATATACTAGCTTCAACTGTTTATTTCTATAATCTGTTTGTTTCTCTATTTGATTTTTGCACTGCCCCCATCTTGACATTAATATTAAACTAAAGGAGAAAGTTATTCAAAAGTTCTTGGGGATCTACAAATCAGAGGAGCTAAGTGCTTCCTTTCTTTCAATCTAACATCATCAAACTATGTTTAAACCTGTTACTAAAAAGCACTAGAAACTGAATAGATCAGCATTTCATTTTGAAAAATTTTCCCATGTACTTAATAACTGAATCCTTCCTTTGTGTATAAATCAGCAGCAAGTAATTTGCTTCTAGAAATTAGCCACAGGCCAACAATTGCCTTCTCATCTTCTAAAGGTTGAGGTCCTGAAGTGCCAGGCAGTATAATAATTTTCCAATTCTTTCATTCTCTTTTTCCCTTTTCTGGGTTGTGTACAGTCTATGGGTGAACATATTATGTATTCTACTAGTATTTCAAACCACATGGGAATATGTGTAATAGTAGCAATTTTTAAATTATATTCCCTCAGGGTAAAGGCAGTCTGGATAGTATATCCTCAAAGAGTAGTTTAGTAAAAAGATACGTAATCTGCCCAATTAAGCTGACCAGCAATACCAAAAATAAACAAGGATTTCAAAGACATCTAGCTGCATTAAAGACACTTAGAACTATAAATATAAAACTAATTTTATTTTTTCAAAGAAAGTAAAATGTTGCATAAATATTATTCACTCTACCTTGAAATCATGTTTGGTATAGCCAAGAGAAGGTAATTCTTTGACTACAAGTGTGGAATATTTTAAATAAAAAAAATATTTCTCAAACCACAGTTTATGAGCAACTTGCTAGTGAGAGACAGTAACTGGATTTGCAAGGGAGAGCATGAGTTGTGTGTCCCATATAACTTGATGAGTGCAATAACCCACAGACTTCTGATCCAAACACTGGGCAAAATGTGATACAGAAGTAAACAATAGTTCCTGTCCAAGAAATCTCACAGTACAAAAGAAAGGACACACAGTCATTCATAATAGAGTTTGTGGTGCAATAGTGTCAAATCCAAACAATAACAATTCATAAACTGGCAGGTTGACTTAAAACCATGGCAGGGCGATAAGAAATGAAAAATGTAACCATTCTGGTTTTCCTTTTCCGCATGCATTATGCCTTTAAGTGTTCCTCTTCCAAGATTTTCTGCATATAATATATATGTATATACATAGAGATAAATAGACGGTTGATAGATAGATAGATAGATAGATAGATAGATAGATAGATAGATAGGGAGAGTACCTAAAGGCAGGAGATTTTGTCAAAGCAGGCAGAACTCTAAAACTTGTTTGACAGGTCTAATATGAGATGGATGAAAAAGGGCCAGGAGACCAGCTCCTTTTGAAACGGCCTTTATTAAAAGTGAAATCAGCTCGGGAGGGGAGCTCGTGGGGCTGACCGCCACTGCTTCCGGACGACGCAGAGAAGGAGGTGTGCAAGCAGCTTTGTCTTTCGGCAGAGCTGGGGCTTCCGTCCTCATGCGGGTCCGTAGGAAGACCTGTTTTTGGTGGCTCGCTGTCTAGGGTGTCCTTTTTCTCTGCTCATATTGCAGTCATGGTGACTCTTTGGGTGAACGATGGCTTAGGAGGACTGCTTGACACTTTGCCAGGGTGGTATTCTCTTGGTTTCGTTGAAATCGGTGTTAATTTGGTGTTTTAAGTGTCTTTACTGTCCCCAGTACACCTCCGCCCCTTAATTTGCATAAGCTCGAAGCAGGCTTGCCTGCTGGCCTCTCCATGGCAACGGGCGCCATTTTCAGGAAGCAGTGACAGTGGCTCCGGTGGAATGGGAGAAGGGATACATTCAGGGAACTGAGGTAGGTTTACATTAAATAATAAACATAAAGGTCTTTATAGGAACAATATTAACCTGTAACCATTATAACAACCACAACTTCATTGCAATCAACTTAATAAACTTGTAACAACCACAACCTTATTGCAATTATCTTAACAAACTTGGAGATTCATCCATAACATAATACATAGTGTGAAGGAAATAGTCTATCTCCTGAATTTCATATCTGTGTAATCAGTCGACATAGGCCTTTCCAACTCTAATTCCATGTAACAAATAACACATGAAAGTTACATCAATGAAACTTTGAGAATAAGTCCGAAAGGCTAGATGCTTCTGTTCATATAAAAATGTTTAAATCTTGCAATGGCTGTCATAGGCAAAGGTTGGATGTGTCTGTCTTTAGCTAAGTCATGTGACCTCTTTTCAAAGAAGAGATCCATTCAAGCTCATTGTCACCAGACATCAATGAAAATCTGCTAAAATTTTGCCTTTATTAGCTTTATTTTTTATTAAACAGGTTCTGTAAGTGTTGACTTAGTAACTTATTTAGTTATTCACTGTCACTTCACATCTCTGATAACAATGTCTCAATATTTGTACTTGTAAAAAGACAGCTTGAAAGGTTTGAAAAGGAAAGAGCCCTAAGTTCACATGTAATGAACAATTAAGTGAGTCATACAAACTGGCTCTTTGTAAATGAGATCTTAAAGACAGGCATGATTGACCTCCTCTATTACAAAAAGTTTCAGATGTTCCTCAAGACTAATTTGGGTTCTTTATATAAAATCCCTTTCCTAGTGAAGTCTCAGGGAATTTTATGCTTTCTTTAAAAGAGACGGAATTCATTGTTTTTTCTGTCTGCATTCTTGCTCACTAAGACACAACACCCTCTTCCATTGCACACTGCAGTATATATTCTTGTTGAAAATCAGAAAATAGAAGAAGGCATTGCAAATTAGAAAATGTCTGGATTTCATGCCTGTCCTGAGTCCTGAAATGGATAGCTGAAGCCTCTTGGATCTGGACTGCCCCAGTAACTTTGCTGTGAAAAAGAAAAAAACTGTTTTTAACTTCCTGAAGCTGTGACTGCAGCCACCCATGAAAGTTCCTGAGAGTATTAAGTTAACATGGTCCCTGCCCTGTAATTTTTAACGTGATTCACCAATTAAGGTATTGAATCCAACAGTTCCATTTGTCTTCCAAATCTCTTACAAGGTAATTTTTCTTGTTCTAACAGTTGGAGCAGTCTCACATTAATAGAAGCCACAGGAGACAAGGATGGGTTAGTTATCCTTTCAAATAAGGCATCCTGTTTATAATTGGAATTATACTTATTTTGAAATGTTTTTCATTGAAAAGCAGCTTCCTCAAAATGATAATTGACTTCAAATAGCCCAAAAATAAAATCATTTATCATCAACAAATAATATGTTAAAAGCAGATGATTGGCAAAGGGGTCATGGCTTCAAAATGAAAAAGGGCAGATTTAGATTAGGTATTCAAAGGAATAATTAACTGAGGATTGTAAAGCTCTTGCACAGGCTACCCAGAGATGCTGTGAGTGCCACATCCCTGGACATGCTCAATGCGGCCTTCAATGGTGTTTTGAGTAACTTCTAGAGAAAGATGTCCCTGCCCTTAACAGGGGGCTTGGATCTGGGTATCTCTAAGGTTTTTTCCAACCCAAGCCATTATGTGATTATTATGATTGGTCAGAAACCTCTTTCTGGCAGTCAGAAGAAATAAGTTCTCTCTTCTTCTCAGGTATATATTTTTTTCCTATATAGCTTCAGAAAGTTGTTTCTTTTTCAACAACATAGTTTTCTCTTTAATGTAAGTCACATTCTGGCGTTACTTTCCTTTTCTCAATTATTAGTGTTGAAACAACCCATATTAAAAAAAAAAAAAACACTTTATTTTTTACATAAACAGGACTAGAATGGAGCAACCTTTCAACTAGCATACTTATAAGAGCAAGTTAAATTCTGAAAACATATTTAGGGTACATAGTTATCTCAGATCTCAGGGGAAGGCCATATATGAATTGTTTACATGCTGAGATCAGGGCTATGTCAAAAACTGCAAGACTTTTTGGAAAAGCTGTGATACAGCTGAGTTTCAGACAACCACTTCACCATTTGGCACCGATCTCTCCTACACCCTAGTGTGGAAGACCAGTGCATTCCTAGTGCAGAACATGGACTTAACGCGCAAATGTCAAGCAACAACGAGGAGGAAGCACTATGCAAGGTCAGGGACCACTGCGCTGTTCCAGCTCCTCATGGTACAACACCAGTGGAAGGGGCAGGAGGTCTGTTTTACTGTGGTAAGACATCTTTTGTACCATGGTAAAAGCCATGACTCTCTGATCCCTGACATTTTGTTTAGACCTTACAAAATTGTGACATGGAAAAATTCCTGTTGCTCATAGTTCAGTGCCCATGTGTTTAAACTACAGACATGTAATATTTATAAAACACAAAACTGAAGACTACTGCATAATTAAGTGATCTTTCTCAACTTGCTAAAATACCTTCCTGCCACTTGGGAATAATTGCGATGAGAATTGTTTTGAAGGATTTCTCACAGTGGTTTGTGTGGGTAGCCACAGGCTAATTCAGTCAGGTGCCACATTTACATTTATTTTATTAAGGTGTGAACTCCTAAACTGGGAGAATACTCACTGGAAGTACTATTTTAGAATAAATAATTTAAATACAGCTCTTATTATAGCAATAAAACGTAAGTGCAGTGTTGGTGATCAATTTAGTTTGACTCAGCAGTGGAGCATTTGCATGCGTGGTGAGACACAGGTCAGTTTTCTCTTCCCATGGTCTTTCATCCTACACAGAGGACAACTGTAGTGCCATCAGAGCTCTTTTCATCTCTTTAGACTTAAACATCAAGCTCCCATTGGCAGTTATAGAACCTGCATGGCAAGAATGGGTAAGTTAGAGAGAGATGGCTTAGACTTCTGTTGATGTAGAAATCTCCACCATATATTTATATTGTTTCTAAGTGGTTCTTTTTAAAACTAACAAAGAGTTGTTGAGGTAGTTTTCTGTTCATTCTTCTCCCATTCCCTCAAAAGTCTATGTGTTCTCTGAACCGTCATCCTGTTTCAGTTCCCCCCAAAAACTAGCTGATACTATCACAGGATGTTTGAGAATTCTTCCACACAAAGTCATTAGATTTTTCATACCACATTTGTACGAATTGTCTCTCCTTAATTCAGTAAAGAAGACCCATTAGTTGAGTGTAGTGGGAATGGGCAGCTATTTTAAAGGAAAGATTTCCTTTTTTTCTGGATGAGTGTAGCTAGCGGCAGATTGGTTTACTTCTCCCATTTGCAGTAGGTAACTGTAGTGTGCTGTGAAATGTGACAAACATGTGACACATGAGTAAGAATTTTCAGTTACCTCTTTTTAAAATAATTTTTAGGTGAACAACAATACAGCTTCCTAGCATTAGCTCTTTGTTGTTGGTATCTTTTCATTTTGGGTATTAAAATATAGCCTGTTTCAGTGTGTATGCAAAATAAAAAAAAAATTAGAAAGACAAATAATATGCAAGAGAGAAAACTTTTCATTGTCTTTTACTATTAATAACAATTACGTCGCCTCCAGAAAACAGGAAAATAAACTGAGTGAAAAGAGAAAAACTGGGTGCAAATTTAGCAAAATTGCCATTGATTCTTTCTTATGTATGCATGTGTTTTGAAGTGGAGATGATTTACGGAATAGTTTGCTCTCATATTTATATATATAAATTATGTATTTAAAATTCTTTTTGAGAGGCTTGGTGATAGGTCAAAATGGCATATATATGAGATATGCATTTAATATAACCAAATAAGAAGCAGAAATCCTCCACGAAATCCAATGTACATATGCATCTTGGAAGAAATATGAAAGTTTTAACACGTAAAAGAATGCACTTTTTGGAAACT
>VZTB01016182.1:46961-86343 GCA_013397245.1 Thryothorus ludovicianus
GGTTTCTAATATGTGTTAATTTAACATTCACAAAAGTAATACAAAGAAAATATCCTCTTTAAAAAAAATCAAAAGACTACATTTTTTACTATGAAGGCTATTAATCATGAACTCTGTAACTTAGGAAATTGCTCATTGCAGATTTGACAAATTCATCTGTATAGGAATGAGGGATTGATGAAAAAATTGGAGGTTGAACATCCTGTTTTCTAACAAGATCCATTCATTATTAAACACTGCAGTAATTCCTGATAAAAGCAGATGATATCATTCAATATCAAAGCCATATAATTTTATTTTAAATCTGTCTGAAGAAAAAAAAATTCATCAAAGTAATTGTAAATATTTTCTGAGTGATACTCAGCTCTCAGTTGATGAGACACTAGGGAAAGTATAGTATTTCAGTAAACGAAAAGTCTAGTCCTAAACTTACCTGTGTCTTCTACCTTCTTATAAATTCCTTGCAACACCCAATGCTCTTCTTGCATATCCCTTTAGGTCAAAAATTTTGTGAAGTCAAGTGGTCTGTTGCCCCTCCTGCCTTTCTACCCCTGTATAAGTAAATACTCATGCACAGAAACCTTGAAATTCTGTTTCTAGGATGAGACATTAACTTCAGCTTAGCAAATGGTCCCTGAAGGAACATAATGGGAACTGTATATTGAGAACTCTGTTTTAATAATGAAAAGTCAGGTTTTGCCAGGAGGTGGTGCTTTTGTACAAAATGTTGTGCAGATGAAAGTAATCCCATTTTTTCCATAAAGTGTGTTCTCAGTACTCACTCTCTTCCCTGCCTGTTCAATCTTTCCTCTGCCACTACCTGCCCAAAATATGCACCAAAAAAGGGGAAAAAAAAGAAAAAGCTTAGAATAACATACTTTTGAGTCTGCTAGTAACAGCCTTTGAGCTGGGCTTTCCTGCAAGCAATGAAGATCTCTATCATCTACTAATCCTCAGGTTCCCTTTTGTAGTTTATCCAAATACATTCCAGTTTGAATTATGAATTCACAGATTTAAAACCTAAAATTGTATTTAAATCCTTGTCTGCCTGTGCTATTTTGTTGAAGTCAATGTTAGGACCAGTAATTTCAACCCTATTCTGAAAAGCATAAAAATCACCAGACCAGATGTTTTTTCATTTCTGTTTTGCATCTCTAGTCACATATCAAAACAAACCACAATAAAAATAGTTGGGTGCATTGAAATTAATTGGAGTAAACACAGCAGAAGGTCCATTCTTCCCCTGTCTCAGCCAATGCATATACACACACAAGTGTTAGTTATACAGAAACCTGCTGGTGGTCTCAACAATGCAAAGGCTCACCTTCCCAAATTTGTGATGACACCTGATTTAAAAAAAAAGGAGAGAGAGAGACACACAAAGCAAGACCTCTCTCCGAACTGAGGGCTTGTCCCTCTAAAGCTGACCACATCTATTGTGGCACTGTCATCTCTTGGAATTCATGAATTCTGCTCAGACAGCAGTCCCCACAACCTCTGCATGCACTGGTCCTGTGCGAGCCTTTACACTGGTGTTTCATGTGAGTGTTTGTGCATATCTGGGGGCTCCATGCCTCCTCCGTCTGTAACTGGGTTTCCTTTCCTCCTACAGAGCTTGCACTAGCACTCATTTATCTCAGAGTACAAATCTCTCCCTGCCTTCTACTCAAAGCCTCAACATCAAGTCAGAACCTGTTTCTCCTCCTAGAGACCGTACCACCACACCATCGAGATACCAACAGCACACGCGCCATGAGGCGGGGAGATCTCCAGTCGACAGTTTGAGCAGCTGTAGCAGTTCCTACGATGGAAGTGACCGAGAAGACCACCGGAACGAATTCCACTCCCCCATTGGACTCACCAGACCTTCGCCGGACGAAAGGGAAAGCCCCTCTGTCAAGCGCATGCGGCTCTCTGAAGGATGGGCAACATGATAACATTATTACCTATTAGTTAGGATTTTTTTTTTTCTTGCAGTGTGTGTGTGCTATACCTTAATGGGAGGGGGGAGGGGGGAAGGGTCGATATGCATTATATGTGCCGTGTGTGAAAAAAAAGTCAGGTACTCTGTTTTGTAAAAGTACTTTTAACTTGCCTCAGTGATGCAGTATAAGGATTAACAGAAATGCTGAGATAAGCTTAGCACTTGAGTTGTACAACAGAACACTTGTACAAAATAGATTTTAAGGCTAACTTCTTTTCACTGTTGTGCTCCCTTGCAAAATGTATGTTACAATAGATAGTGTCATGTTGCAGGTTCAACGTTATTTACATGTAAATAGACAAAATGAAAACATTTGCCAGAAACGGCAGATCTTTACTGAGAGAGAAAGCAGCTGTTATGCAACATATAGAAAATGTACAGATGTTTTGACAGACCCAGCAGTTGGGTGGCCATGAATTGATGTTAGAAAGAGACTGGGTCACCTAACATACTGAAAATGCTCACAAACATGCAGGCATTTTGTTAGAGTATGGCACTCAGTTAAAAAGGATCAAACCATTTCAAGAGGACCATACTTATAGAAATGTTGAGTTCGAGGGCTGACATATTTAATTTTAAAAATTCTGGGTCTGCATCACTTATTAAATAAAAAAATATAAAAATATGTACATTACATTTTGCTTATTTTCATATTAAAAAGTAAGACAGAGTTTGCAAAGCATTTGTGGCTTTTGTAGTTTCCTTAAGCCAAAATGTGCTCTTTTTTCCTTGATAGCTTTGCTAATCTTTAAGCAGTCCTGAAGAAACAAACAAAAAGGACTTTTTGTATAGAAAGCACTACCCTAAGCCTTGAGGAACTCCATGCTTTGCTAACCAAGATAACTGTTTTCTCTTTGCAGAAGTTTTGTTTTTGAAATGTGTATTTCTAATTATATAAAATATTAAGAATCTTTTAAAAAAATCTGTGAAATTAACATGCTTGTGTATAGCTTTCTAATATATATAATAATTATGGTAATAGCAAAAGTTTTTGTTCTCTTGATAGTGGGGAATTATATTTGTGCAGTTGCACATTTAACTATTTTCTTTTGGTTTTCTTTTACTGGGTATACATTTTACAGATCAAAGTCAGCTGTTGAAAGACTGATCTGTAAGCAATTAGACTTTACCCATGGTGTAACAACATAAATCATTTTAATACAGCATTTTACAATCAGTTGGGCGAACTGCCATCCGTTGTATATACCAATTAGTTCTTTCATGCTGTTTTGTGCATTGTAACAAGTCAAGGGCCCTTCTATTACTCAATGTCCTGCGTATCTTGTAGTTTTCCATGGGTTAAATGACAAAGTGGCATATCTTGGCCCTTTCTCATTAATGAAGCTGGTATTCTGCCTGTCAGAATTGAATGTGCAGCTCTAACGGCTGTCAGCTACGTGAGTGCGGGTAAACATGTGCCGAAGCAGCGGTGGGGGGGCAAAGGGAGGGATCGGCACAAAAGTGCCTGCTGTACAGATTCCTCCCCTCTCTCACAGACATAAAACTCTTAAAGAGATCATCAGTTAATGGGTGGCTCAAAAACAGTCGATTTTACACAGCCAGTATTGGCCATCTGGTCCTCGGTTCTCATGGACCTCTGCAGTCACATCATCTCACAGTGGGCACATTGTTGAGCAACGCTCCCTGTGTGTTTGCACCAGAGTAGGACTTGCTCCAGCACACAGCATCCACATTTTCTCCAGCCTCATATTGTTCCTTTGACTAGGATAGCTTGACCAGAGGGAGCATGTAATTTTCTTCAAGACCCTCTTTGTCCCTCTTGTATGTTAGGAAAAAAAATGGTATATTCAAGTGTTTCAGTTTATTCTTTCTGTTGGAGGGGAAAAGTGTTTAAGCAAAATGTTAGTGCCATAGTAAAAGTGTAATATTTCTCCTTTTTTCGAGAGTCCTTCTAGGTCTCAACCACATACATTGACATTATGACGAAGAATTTAGCTGCGACAGCGAAACGTCAACACAAAGAATTTTGACGTTAAATCCACACTCTTTTTTCCACCTATACATGCAGTTACTGTGCACTGCTCAATGATGGAGTGTGCCTCTCTGTAGTAGAGAATGATGATCAGACTACAGTGTGCATTAGGACATAGGCTCTTCACTTACCATGACTTTACAGAAGACTGCCTTACCGGCGCTTTCAGCCGTGCAGGGGCTAGTACATAATCTGGAAACTCTTTAAGCAGAATACTGTGCTACTAATGCATCCATCTTGTCTCGTGTAGCAAACTGCAGGGTAAACAAAGATACGCATGTTTAAATAAAAAAAACAAAAATAATTTTAAAAACTCAAAACTTAACAAAAAAAAGGTTAAATGGGGCCCATAATTAATTTTGAAACACAGAAATACTATGTTTTAAACCACTTTCTTCACCCTCAGATTAATTCATAATTCTCTTCTGAGAATTTTAAACTTTAGTGTTTCAAAATATGCAAATGTATCACAAATATACCTTGTCATTTCAAGAAAGAATACAATTTTATTGGTATCATAATAGAAACTTCTCAGTGGGGAAGGGGATTTGGTCTATTGATATATTAAGAATAGCCATATTAAAAGTTTACCTTGCGATTTGCCTCAGCAACACATGAAAAAATTGAAAGATATCATTTAATGAAGATGCAGTGTAATATATTACTGCAAGTAACTAAGCAGAAAGTAGCGTGAAAAATATTGCCTGGGCAATTTATATTAACTCTGACAATGATTTTTTGTATAAACATGAGTAGAACAGAATCACATGAAAATAAATGCCAGTCAACCCTCTTATTCCTGCTGCAGAGGGCAACTTACTTATACTGGCAAAATTGTGGGGGATAATGCATATTTGCAAACTGATCTAATGATAAGAAGCACAACTTTGATTGTGAAGTCACTTTCTGTAAACTATAACTGTCTACCTTTCTTGTTTCTTTATCTGTATCTTACCATTTATTGTATTTGCAAAAGCTAATTTGGGTTTATTGTGTGATTCCTTTGTATTTAAGGAGTTTGGGGCAGAGCCCTAAAAGAGTATTAACACTTACTTTACCTTAACCCATGCTATATGATGTTTTAGGCAACATTCTTAATTGTAAGTTCAAACACCTGAAGTGGCATTCTAGACACCTGCAAGTATTGTTATAGCTAAGCTAATCTCTATTAAAAGGTGTTTTTCAGTTAGTGTTTAATTGCTGGTGACAATTATATGATGTACCCTATCTGCACAACATATATATTGTATGCATTGAGCCATTCACAGTAAAGCTTTGGTCATTTCAGTGTCTCTCAAAAGTTGTGTTTTATAACAAAATGGCTTATATTTTTCCCAGAAGAGGAGTTTAGCAATTTTTAATGACTAGTGTAAAAATTAGTTGTTGTCCTCAGACTTTTTTCAGGTAAAGCTAGCATAAGAATAGAACTCATAGGCTGTTCTCAAGGATGTCAACCCTTTTGTATTGTATTTGCAATCCTATATACCCACTTTTATCTGTAGTCTAAGAGCTGTTTTGTTTTCCTTCTTCCTTCACCTTGAAGGTAAATGCTTTGTAATTTTTTAAAAGCCACTTGAAACCTCAATAAAGGCTGTTGCCTAAACATGGCATACTTCATCTGTTCCTGTTTGTGCCATCTGCTGTGATGTCGTCAGTTATATGGCATTAATTTCCTGCCACTACAGGTCTCTTGAAGGACTGATGGAACATTGGTGTCTGTTAGAATGCTTCAGACTGTAGATGTAATAAAAGGCTTTTGTTAATATATTTTAACCAAAGATGTGGAGCAATCCAAGCTTTGAGCCACAGACTTTCTGCATCAAAAATATCCATTGGATTATTTTCCTAATCACGTGTTGCATTTCTACCTTCCCTTCTCATACCTCAGACTGATCCATACCTCAGTTTGATTCAAAAAAAGGTCAGTTAAGAAAGTCATTTTAAAAAAATTTAAAATGCAGTACTAAAGTCTTTTGTGTATTTAATATCAGACCTGGGTTACTGCAGGCATTACACTTGGATTGCTTCAGATGGTTTGTTGTATCCTTTTTTTCTTTTTTTCTTCTCTTTCATGGGGATTTGCTTCCATAAAACAATGGTGATAACAAAATAGCTTGTAAATGGGAGCATACAAGCATTTGCAACAAATATTAGAGGCTCACAGCGGCATAAGCTGGACTTTGTCGCCACTAGATGACAAGATGTTATAACTAAGTTAAACCACATCTGTGTATCTCAAGGGACTTAATTCAGCTGTCTGTAGTAAACAAAAATGGGAAAATTTCAAAAGATTCTCCTGCTGGAAATAAGGTATAATTTGTATTTTACAGACAAATCAGTAAAGTTACTGGCTTTCTTAGTGATATGGTGTCTGTTGTGCATTTTTTTATTAATTTAATTAGTGTTGAGTTTTCACTGTTTCACAATGTAACATGTGAAAGAATCAGCGCTCTAAAACTACCAGCAGCTGCCTCAAGGTCCCTTTCCAAGTATTTGTTCTTGCTTTGAAAGCTAAGCAATATTTTCTGGCACACTTCACCCCACCAAGTCAGGGAAATTCCTTCACTGCTCTGGAATCAGTGTCTTTTGGAATGAGGCCATCTGAATCTGTCCCTAGCAGAGGAGCTAGGTGAAACAGTGCCCGGCTTTCAGGTGCTTAATTACTAACATGGAATCTAAACTCCCATATATACATGTCCTGTGAATTCTACCCAGTGGGACAACTGTGCAAAAACCCTACAAAAAGTGTGTGTTCTGTGTCAAAATCATACATTATTTGATCTATGCTCTGCCTATATCCTCTAACAAAACTGCATAAGAACTGTGTCAGAATTAATGTATTCACCTTTCTATATTTTTTCCTCCAATGTTTATCTGTTTGTTTCTTTGTTTCTTTGTTTCGTTTCTTTGTTGGGAGTTACAGAAGGTTTCCCAAATAATATTTATAGTTTCAGAGTCTGAGAATAAAAGAACTTTATTTCAAAATGATGCATTTTTATGCCAGAAGCAGACAAGCTATTAAGAAGTTAAGGTGCATGGTGAATTTGACAGTTTCAAAAATAACTTTACAAAGCCTAGTTTCCAAATAGGTTTATGAAAGAAAATAACTGTGCTGTGCTGTTCCTTTTCATGACAATTTCCTTTAAGAGAAATACTGCTAGTATTACAGTGTTGGAAGCAGCCTAGCAAAGAGGTGGTAAAAACTAAGATTAAATGTCATTGGGTTTACTACAGAATATATTATGTACAAGTAAATAGCTTTCTGTTGTCATTGGCCAGGATGAACAAAATATTTCTGAAAATGCAGTTGTCTTAGAAGATTTATTTGTGAGTCCTTCATCTTGCAATCATCTCTGTGATTAATACTGAAAATGCTATACCTGCACTGGAAAAGAAATTATTTAGAAAATAGAATCTGTTATATACTTTATTCTGTTATTCATTTCTCCGGGAAAAAAATACGCATAAACATATTATTACTTTGCTTTAAAATCTATGAACTATATTTATAAACAACATTTAAAATTATTTTGGAATGGGAGTTGTGGGGGGAGGGTTAACAATTCTTGAAATAAGCTTTTTCACTTTAGGTACACATACGTCATCCTAAAAAGCAGTAGTGAAGTGTACAGTCTGAGATAATAACTAAGTCACATACCTTTTCCATCCAGAGTGTTTGTTTTCCCTGAAAATTACTTTCTTATTTTCTTTAGCAAAAATCAACATAGTATCTTTGTAGAGCTGGGAAACTATGCTGAGACAGTTGATGCATATGTCACATTAAGGAGAGCAAGCCTGCAATGTGGCTCATTCATATGAACCCTTCCTCAGACACAATGCCTACATTTCCAGAGGAGTTGAGAGAATCCAAGGAACATCAAGGAGAAATTGTTTTAAAATGACCAGATCATTAAGTCTATAAGCAGCAAGATATTGTTCATCTTTATTGACAGACATCCTATTCCTTTTTAATTCAATGGAAATTTACCAATGCAGCAAGGTTTGACCTACTCCATCTAAACTGATACATGGAACTCCATTTTTCTGGAGTCCCTGATTTTGGGACATTCAGACTTCTTAGTCACAGGGCTAAATATCTTGTATTCATGTATTGTACTTAATGTTTAACACTAAGTATTCAGAGCACCTGCAGTAGGTAAATTCATACTGCATTCTCTGTAGTCCATGTAGACACATTCAAGATAACTGTTGAGAGCAGATATTTTGGTTAACAGTAATCTTTCTACTGCAAGTATTTCTTCCTCCTCTTCGAGCAGATCTTGTTGAATGTTTTGGTTCCATTCCATTTGGTTCAATCTTGATTGCTAAAGGCACTTGAAGGCCAACATGAGAATACTTGTGTGAATGCTGAATTTGAGCTGAGTTTATTGCTTGTGAAAGGTGTGAAGTGTGCTGTTCCAATTGTTCTTTCTATCCTTTTCTTTGTGCTTTTTCCTGTGGTTCATTCGTAGCCTGCCCAAAGATTTCAGCTTCAAATATCTGTCTGTATTTATCTGGATAATGGTGCAGAAGTTGTTTTAGGTTACAAAATGTTGCCTCCTTCTGGGAGCCGGTGTTGATCATCATCACCTGTGCAGGGTTTGCTTCTCTGACCAAAGACATAAAATAACGTAATAAAAGACTTAGCTGTGCAGGAAAACTCAGAAGTGATAAAACTTACAGGTATTGTGTCTTCATGAAAAACAGAATTGGTGTAAATCATTATTTTGTTTTTACAGCACATTGCATAGTTAATTATTTTCTGTAGAGTTGCCTAGGATCAAGTTTTTAGTCTCACAGTGAAAATGCAGCATCCTGTGAGGCCCAAGTCACTTTTTTGCAACCCTTTACATTATGGTAGCATTTTTATAGGGAAGTGAGAGCCAGAAAATACCATTATGATATCCATTACAGATGCCTTTTTACTGTGGGAAACCTTCATGTAATACGTATTATTGTTCTGAATACAGAACAAGACAAATTTCTGTGAAAGGAGAAGCTACATAAAACATGAATGTTCAACTTGGAAAATACATGAATGAGAGAGTATATCCTAATGTGTAAATAATACAGAGAAAGGAGATCTGCAGGAAAATACTATGTGGTCTCTCTCAAAAACATTGGAAGCACAAGACATGTACAAAGAAATCATCAGACAGCTTGTTCACAAGGGTATATGATTAGCATGTTATGTATAATTAAGTACTGGGACTTTTGGCCATGTAGGATTGTGAAAGTAAACATCCTGGGTTAGTTCATAATGGTTTAGATATGAACTAATAAGTTTAAAGGGCATGGTTGCATTTGTCTTGTTAAGCATTATGATACATTTATAGTGTCCAGCTAGGACAAAGGAAGATTTTCCACAGCTTATTTTTGGAAAATGAGAAGCATTCTATGGAACAATTCATGTATGTTTTTTATTTTTGTATGTTCATCCCCTGAAAACTCCCTACAGAATACTGTCAGGGAAAAGATATTGAGCTAAGTGGACTTTTGTTCTGATCCCATATGGCAGTTCTTGTGTCTAGCCATCCTAATTTTCCCAGCAAATTCTTTTTTTTTTTTTCAGATTATGCATATTGATTTTACAGTGCTAGAAATTAATACAGCACAAATTAAGCATTAGGTACACATAATCAGCCAAAAGCTAAATCTGTCACTTAGCATGTCTTTGCCATTTTAGGAACTCTGGGGGAAAAAAGAAAATTTATGACCTTTGCAAGGAACAGACAACTCAAAGAATGTGAGATGTCATTAGGTCATGTAGAGGGAAAATTAGAAAGAAAAAAGTTCAATTAGAATTCAATCTAACCGATCACTAGGGTGAAAGATATTAAAAAGTGTTTTTATAATACTTCAGCAACAAAAGGAGAGGCAAAGAAAACCTCCATGCTTTATTGAACACAGAGAGGGACTATGTCAGCAAGGACAAGGTAAAGGCTGAGGTGCTTAATGACTTCTTTGCCTCCAACTTCAACAATAAGACCAGTTATTCTTAGGGAAACCAGGCCTCTGACAGGGGGAGAATAGAAAGGCAGCAGAATAGTCCCCCTGTAACCCAAGAAAAAGTAGTTAGTGATTTATTGAGCAATTTAGACATCCATAGGTCAATGGGATGAAATAAGACTCATGCATTCTATTTTGGGCAGAGGGAGCTGGTAGAAAAGCCTTGCCAATCTCCATCATTTATTATCTGTCCTGGTTAACTGGGGAGGTCCAGGATGACTGCAGATGAGACAGTGTGATGTACATCTCCAAGAAGGCCTGGAAAGATCTGAGAAACTACCAGCCTGTTAGCCTGATCTCAGTGTCCAGCAGGGTTATGGAGCTGACCATCCTGAGTGTGACCAGTTGGCATCTGCAGGACAACCAGGGGATCAGCAGCAGGGGTTTAGGAAAAGCAGGTACTGCCTGACCAACCTGATCTCCTTTTATTACCAGGTCACTTACCTGGTAGACAAAGGGAAAGCTGTGGATGTTGTCTATATGGACACAGTAAAGTCTTTGAATTGTCTGTGATTGCATTCTCCTGGAAAAGCTGTCAGCCCATGGCTTGGACAGGAGCATTCTGTCCTGGGTTAGCACCTGGCTGGATGGCTGGGCCCAGAGTGTAGTGGTGAACGGTGCAGCATCCAGCTAGGAACAGTCAGTCACCAGTGGGGTCCTCCAAGTCTCAGCATTAGGGCCAGTCCTGTCCAATATTATCCAGACCAAAGGACTGAGTCCACCCTCGGAAGGTACAACACTAAATTGGGTGGGAGTGCTGAGCTGCTGAAGGGTAGGAAAGCTCTGCAGTTGGGTCTGGACAGGCTGGACTGATGGACTGAGGCCAATGGTATGAGATTCAACAAGGCCAAGTGACAACTCCTGCACTTTGGCTGCAATAACCCCATGCAGTGCTATATGCTGGGGAAAGGGTGACTGGGAGGCTGCCTTATGGGAAAGGGCCTGTGGGTTGTGGTCAACAGCAAGCAGGACGGAACAGATTTTACCCAGGACATCAAGAAGGCCAAAGGCATCCTGGCTCATATCAGCAACAGTGAGGCCAGCAGGACAGTGGCTGTCCACCTGTACTCACCACTGGTGAGGCCACACCTGGAGTGCTGCGTCCAGTTCTGGACACTTCTGCAAAGTCATGCAGTGCTGTAATGAATCCAGAAGGGTAATGAAGCTGGAGAAGGTCTAAAGTGTAAGTCACTTGAGGAGTAGCTAAGGGGTCTGGGGTTATTCAGCCTGGAGAAAAAGAGACTCAGGAGTGACCTTATCACTCTCTAAAACTCCCTTAAAGGAGCTTGTAGCTGGGTGGAGCTTAGTCTCTTTTCTTAGGCAACCAGCAACAGGACAAGAGGAAGCAGCCTCAAGCTGTGTCAGAGGAGATTTGGGTTGGACATCAGAAAGAATTTCTTCATGAAAAGGGTTATTAAGCATTGGAACAGGCTGCCAGGTAGGTGGTGGAGTCAAAATCCCTAAAGGTGTTCAAGAAATTACTGAATTTATTGCTGTGGTTTAATTGACAAGATGGTGATCAAAGGTTAGATTCAACAATCTTTTCAAACCTAAATTAATCTGTGCTTCTGTGCTTTTCCTGTATTGTGCAGTTGACCTATTTGTCTTAAGTATAAAGATGCAACTGTTTATTTATTCCACAACATCCAGGGAAAAATTAATAACTGCATAAATTATAGACACAAGGCTACACTTAAGGATGCATGTTTGTTAGAATTAACATGCACATGCAGGAATGAGGAAATATCTGTAAGTATAGGAGGTGAAGCAAAAACAAAATGATGACATGAATACAAACATTGGTCTGTAATTTCACATACCTACTGTTCAACCACATACCAGGACTTTGCTCAAAAAATGGATTTGTAGTTGTCTGCAAAGTGACAGCTAATGCAACAAGACTATTCCCACCATGAAAAAAACTGCTTGCATGTGTAAATATGCCAGTATTAGTCATCATACTTTAATTAATAAAACACATATACACAGTCAATAAACGGTGAAATCTTTGTTCATTGTCAGAGTATCCATCTCACAAAAAATTTCACAGAACAACATTTTCAGGAAATGTACTCTGTGTGCTCATGTCAGAGCTTGAGATTGCTTTTGAAAGTACCCCATCAAACCAGCATGTAAATGGATATTCTGGATTATTTCTTTATACTATCTAGACCAACCAGTTTAACAAGGATATGCTGTAGTTTAATCAGAATTAGAGCATTAAGGGCAGAAACTCCTGAGCAAAATTCCACAGATATATTACATGGATCAAAATCAAAGGCTGTTGGATGATGTTTTCTCCTGCCTCTGATATCTCTGCATGTAGATTGTGACATTTTCAGAGTTTCCTAAAATGTTTTTAGCTCTGAGATAGTGAACTAGTCAAGTTTGCTAATAGTCTAACTAAGAAATCATTTAGTGAGGGCAATACAGCAACTCATGAGAAATGATCATGATAGATGCAGCATAAATACAACTATCATTTGTTTAAATCTCTCCTGTATTGCCTTAACACGCAGAGGCAGAGGCTGAGTCAAATGTAGCCTTCATTCAATGACTTCTTTGCTATTTATAGTCCTAGAATATTAATTGAGCAATTCAGTCTATCAAATTGTTTGGTTCTTGCAGAAAAAAACAGACTTTGTCCCATGGTAAAAAACAGATAGAAAGAGACAGCTGGACAAATGAAAAACATGCAAGAAAAGCAAATAGCTTGCAAACATCATTCAAGTACCCTCTTTCTGAAATCTGTTTGAAATTTCAGCTGTCCTAAATTTGAATTGCCATAAAGAGAAGTTTCATTAAAATAGTGTTAAAATTAATCCTGATTGAATTTTTCTCATGTCTTTCTGGAAGTCCCTCACAATTCTAAATAGCAATTGGTTGGGAGCTTGCAGAACTGTAGATCAACTTGCAGGCAAAACAATGAAAGTTATCAGAGCAATGACTTCTAACCACTTTTAAAAGGTTAAAGGACCTTGAACAGAGGAAGAAGAGTGGCTTAAGGTCTTCAGGTTTTCAGAACAAAAATGACTGATCAGCAAACTTCTGAATTACACTTAGGAGCACAGGAATTAAATACCCTACCTCCTGAAAACACAGGTAATTTTCCCAATCAAGTGTTTGGGGATGATTCATTCTGCATTGTCAGTGTAATATGGTTTGGTACAAATTGCAGATCTTTTCCAACATGCAACAGATAGCTATCAATCACCTCCTGATATTTTCACAGAAATTTCTTTCTACCACTGGCCTTTCTGAGCCTAACTTTTATTAAATACCAGATGCATATTGCAAATAAATTCCTGAGTCAATGTAATAAATATTTAGTACTTTGTCTCTCTAATTTTTTTTCATTTTAAGAATTTTTCAGGACACTAAAAAATACAGATAAAACCCACCTTATGTCAGTATGGCTCAGATAGAATAAAATTCTTTCTGCTTCAGAAATCTGTGAGACAAACAGTAGCTTTTGAAGCAACTGAGCTGTTGTTTTAGGGAAAATTAGTCATAGGAAAACCACAGAAAAATATGTGCTCCAGTAAGTGGTATAGTCAATGAAGGCAATGCCAAAACAATCATTCAGCTGTCTTTCTCTCCACTTTCCTGATGGGAGAAAAGAAGAAAAAATTCTTCCTTCTGCCAGACCCATTCTGCTGTACTGTAGGTATGCCCTGGTGGGAATAATAAAATCCTTTTGGCTGGAAAAACCCTCTAAGGTCATGAGCTCCAACCCTTACCCCAACATTGCCAAGTTCATATCCCTAGATGCCACAGCCACACATATTTTAAATCCCTCCAAAAATGACGTCTCCACCACTGCCCTGGGCAGCACTCAGAGATTGAAATAGTTCATTCTTCAAAGAGTGATGTAAAGTTTTGCTCATTATAACAAAAACAGTTTCAAGAATCTACAATCAAAGAAGCCTCTCTGAAGATGCCTGACTGGGACTTTGGACTGAAAGCCAAACTGCTGAGATTGATAAAGGGAAAACCCATTTTCAATCACCTGAAGCAAGCAAGCAAACAGGGAAAAGAATGTGAGCCAAACCCAGCAGCTGTGCTAGGAATCATCTCTGGCTGGCTTTGGGCAGGGGAGGCCGTAGTCCCCAGAGCCATTTACTAGGTGCAGGTTTGCACAGGTTTCCCCAGGTGAGGTGGGGGGAAGGAAGTTTGGGGGTGTTGTGACCTCTGCTCAGGGGCACTGAACCCTCCCACAAACCGACTGTGGAACCCCCAGCCCTGGGAACGCCACATCCAGGGGACATTCCTGTGAGGGGCAGCTGAGGGGGTACCTTGATCCCCCAAAGGCTCCCAGCGTGCCCCCCAGTCCTTCCTGAGGCCTTGCAGCACAGCACTGCCCGTGGTGCAGCAAATGTGGGCTCTGCTGTGAGGGACAATGGCAAACTCCCCCCAGGGAGGGGCCTGGATTGTCCTGGCCTGGGGTGTATTAACCCATCAGATTGTCTGTTTTTGGGGGACCTTCACCACCAAGGAGACCAGCTGGAGAGATCAGTGGAACATCACTGGGATCCATGGAGTGGGCATATTTTCCTTATTCTGTCTCTGTCAACCCCTTTTTTCTATTGCTCTCTTTCTTTCTCTCTCTCTCTCTCTCTCTCTCTCTCTCTCTCTCTGATATTTGCTATCAAGTAAAACCATACTATTGTCACTGGAATATGGTCTTGTTTGCACCTTAATTCCTGCAGAGGCTTTTCTAAGAACCTTAGTATCCAGATCTTGACAGCAGCTTCTTCCAGGGCTTGACAACCCTTTTGGTGAGAAAAATTGTTCTAGTATCAAATCAAAACCTCCTCTGGCACAGCTTGAGGACATTTCCTCTTGTCCTGTCACTGGTTTTCTGAGAGAAGAGGCCAAGACCCACGTGGATACAACCTCTTTGTAGGCGTCTGTAGAGAGTGACAAGGTTCCATCTGACCGTCCTTTTCTTCACAGCTCCCTCAGCTGCTGCACATCAGACTTGTGCTCCAGACTCTTCCCCTATTCCAGGTGCAGAACCTGGCACTGACCTTGGCTATGAAACACATGGCTTTTGTACTGGACCTCAGGACCTGCTTACTGCCTGTTACACATTTTAAGATGGAGGACAGAAAAAAGAGAAGATTTAATGTAATGGTATTTTTGTATGGATTTCATTTTTCAGAATATTCCCTCATGAAAAGTGGTACCCCAAATTTCTTGACATTTGTTATAATTTCTGGGATTTTTAATATGCCAGTTATACAAGATAGCAGTTTCCTCCTTTCTAATTTTTCTTAGCAATATTTCTATATAACTTACCAGAATTTAAGGAAGAATGTTAATTATAAAGAGAACTAGTCATATGTTTCTATAGAGAGATATAGTTTTAAATGGAAAATTTTAGCAGAGAATTAGTGGTCACCCTGCAAGTTGCTTTTTGGATACTTTGTTATTTACTCCCAGATGGAGTAACACATGAATGAAGGTATTGCAGGAAGAAACATGGAAACTATAATCAACTGCTTATCATTCTAAGGTTTATCAGGGGGTTTTTTTCTTAATTATGTAGTAATTTTCCCTAATAAGATTATTTCTTTGACTGTGTTCTCCCTTATGCTGCTGCATCACATACCCCAGAGGTATGTGCACCTTGTCCAGCACTGAGGTGTTCTCTGCTTGCAGTTTACTGTATGCTTTGTTTGAAGGACTGTGAGAAACCAACAGCCTGCTTTACCATGGCTCTTACTATTTTAGGCACTCAAAGTCCTCTGGTAAAACAGGGAAACAGAGCCTGTCCTGGGAGGAAAAGGCCAGAGTTTCTGGAATATTTTGTAACTCCAGTTTTAGTAGGGGTGGGGTACTGATCGTGTACACACAAAAAAATCACCCACCTAGAAAACACTGAAGAGAAAGAGGGAAGGAATATTCCCCAAGAGGCTGAGGGGAATCGTATGAAGGCTGTACGAGGTACAGTACAATCAATTGCTACTGGAATGGAGCACAAGACCAGTAATGAAGATTACAAGATTAGAAAGTACAGAGGGAAGAGGGAGGTCACCTCTTCTCATTTAGTATCTCTTCTTGATATCCTGTGTTTTAAAATGTTCTGGTGTTTAGGATTTAACTTTTTAAGAAAACCTTGCTTGAATGATAGCACTAGTAATAGTGCTCAAAATAAGACAAATTCAGACAGTGCCACGTGAAAGTTCAGCTCAGCCAAGGCTCTCATCATAGACTTTTTGAGGATACCAAGACTCAACTTCTGGCTTATTGTGGCTGTCATTTAATAAATAAAAAATTACTTTCCCCTAGTCAGAAGCTGGAAGAAGGAACACAATAAAATGTATTTACTCTATGACAAGTAACAGAACCATATTTGTTCTGTTTGTCAGGCATCAGAAAGACCTTTTCTCTTCCCACTTTCTGAATGGTAACAGATTTCTCCAGCTTACTGGATTATAAAGATTTATACTGGGTCATAGTTTTGCTGGTAGGAGAAGAATCTATCTCTCCTATACAGTTTCTCTAACCTGTTTTTTGGAGTCACAGGATATTAGGCTTCAGGAAGACACTTCCTTCCCAACTTCCAGGAATGTGGATCTCCTCTGATCTTGTTATTTGACAGTCAGTGACCCCAGACCATCCTCTAGTCCCACTTTTTTTTTTTTTATTAAAGTATTTAAAAGCCTCTTCTACTTATTGTACTACATCCAGTTACTTTAAAGAAACTTCATACTTCACTGCTGCCTCCCTTGAGTTCCTGACTTTTGGAGAACAGGTCCAACCATGCTCTCCGCCAGTAAGTGGTCCCACTCCTTTGCTCACTACATTGAGTGTAGTCAAAAAATGCAAATAGTCAGCCAGAGACAGGCACACAGCCCCTGCACAGCAACACCTTGGCTCAACCTCACTCCTGGGTGACTTAATTTCACTGAGGTTAGTGCTGTTTTATACCAGAGTACAGTTTAAGCAGGACTTAGTTTAACCTACATACAAAACTCTTTTCTGTGGCTAGTACGTGTGGAAAAATCTTGTGCTCCTCACAAAGCCCAGAGAAAAGAAGCCAACTTTCTTTGCTGTGTCAGGTACTCTGGTGATAGAGGCACAGGCAGCATTCTGATAAATCCAAAGTTAACTCTTTATGAATATTAGGAGACTGAAATTGTAATTTTAATTACAGAGTTAGTAAACAGACAAACTACAAGACAGAAATAGTTTTAAAAGTCTTTGTTAAAAGAATGTGAATCTTCAAAGTCATGCCAGGCCATCTCATAAGTGTCACACTGAAGTTAACATTGATACACCTAATCTCATCCCTGTGTAACATGTCTGATTTGGGCCTGTCCCTTCCCTGGGCATGTTGTAAAATTTATCTATTCATTAATGTTTCTTCGGAGAGCAATGGGAAAATTCTTCCTGAATGACGTAGGATAGCAACAAATCTTTTGTAACTGACAGTAAGACATTTTCAGATGAGAGGATGATATGATTAACTGAATGTTAGATACCTAGGAACTTTTCTAGGTAATTTTCCCACCTTAATTACCATTTAAATTTAAAGGAATACAAATTCTGCAAATCTTGACAGGCAAGCTGTTCTTTCTGCTTCTCAGTTTACTCCTCAAAGATACTCCTGAACAATTCAGGACCTTTTCAACTTCAAATCTCTAAGTAAATAAAAGACAAACAGGTACATACAGACTATGTTCTTCATGAGGGAGGATGAAAGGCTTGCTATGCTGAGATAGAAAAACTTGTCTGTTGGTGTAATTTGTTCCATGTCTGTGTAGCAGCACAGAGACAGATGAGCTGGCACCACTTTTGTGACTAACAGTCCAGCTGTGTAGACAAAGAAAGGTGAAATTCAAGCCTGATCAAAACGTTTCATCAAGATACCCCTGCACATCTTTGTAACCAGTTTGATTGAACTGACTGGGCAGATCTGCAGTGAATGTTTCAAGATGAAGCTCATGGAAGGTTTTGGAAGGACTCCAGTTGCCTTCACTAGGTTTTGAAGCAGAACCTTTATGTTCGAAGGCACTTCCCTGGTTATTAGCAACATCTGGAGCTGCCTGACCACAGCTGTGGGCAGACAAAAGGTGCTTTTCCTGGCAGCATCCTAGGCATCTCCTTTATGCATCTCCCAGTTTTGCTGCACAGACCCCGTTAGTCCAAACTGTTCCCTGAACAGAGGATCTGTCATTTTGTCTTCTAGTCCCTGCTCCTGGTGGATGGGTTTCACAATGTACAAAATGACAAAGCAATTAGAGTGATTTTTGAAACCTCCTCTTCCTGGTGAGTACTTAAACCTGCACCCCCCCTTAGTCTTCCCCTTCCCAGCTCCTGGGTGAGCAGCAGGAGCTCCTTTCCTTCTACAGGAGTAGGTACTTATCAAAGGTGGGAAGGGAAGGGAAGGATAGGTCTTACGACACAAATCAACTGTTTGTGTCATCAATTAAGCACTCTTCCCTCTATGTGGTTGTGTTAATAACTGTGTTTTGGCAGACATGTGGCAGCAGCTTCCATCAGAGAGAGCAGCTATAGAAACAGCTAGAGTTGTTTTGATGGTCTTGGCTCACAAAGTTTTGGTAAAAATGTAGCTCACATTATCTTCCTTCTACATCTTGGAAAAAAAGACATCTGACTGTGTCATACAAATTATTCTTTCTGACCTCAAATCTCTGAATGTTGAAATGGTAACTGCTGTTTTGTTTTGATATTTTTTATGAGTTGGAATTATCTTCGCTCTTCAAAGCCTGTGATGTGTTTGGAGAAACTCTGATATTACTTGTAATTATATATGGGTTTGCAGTTAAACACTACACAGCCATTATTTTCCATAATTTACTAAGATTAAATAAAACAAATGAAGTGTGTAGTTTTACTTAAATATATAATTGTGTTACAGTTAGATGAATCATTTATGATGCATAATAATGGAACTTAAATACAAACCTTTAGAAAACTTTATGGTCCTAACAAAAAACCCATCTTTTGTGCAAAGTCAGTAGCAGGTGAAAGTGTATCATCACTGTCTGTTCTTTTACCTCCTAAATGTTTGTCAGGGCATGCTTTTTAAGATAAGTCACCAGAAAATCCATACCAAAAAAAGCTGGCTACAGGGAAAAACTTGTTCAGAGATGTTCAAGAATGTCCAGGATGTTCACCTGATTGCATTACGTTGGGTCATGAAATAGAACAATCAGCTAACAACCTGAATGACTGTCTCTGTAAACCAAAACTGACAGAATATTACTGCCTGAATTTCCTCTGGGCCAAGGTAAGACACAGCATAGAACTATTCTGAATTACGGGCACTGCAGTGGCTTTTTTCCTCTGTCCTCTGATATGCAGGGAGAGGTGACATGATCTGACAAGTTTACATACAAAAATGTATAGACAGATGTGACACTAAGGAAAAAGTCCAAGGTGGGAATCCCATGTCACCAGAGAAATGTCAATAAAGACAAAGAAAAAGAGAGTTAAAAAGGTCTAAAAGATGACAAGACCCTCCTTTTCAAACATGTCCAATTTCAGAAAGCAGTAGCATATATTGATGAGAGATCTTGAGGGAGGAGGTATAGTGGAAATAAAAAGAGGTGACTCTTTTCTCCACTGCTCTTTTACCACCATCTCTTAGCATCTTCAGGCAGAGTGGGATAGGAGCTGCTGTTGCCAGTTCTTATTTCTCATGTGGTTTACCAAGTGTAGCCATGGACAGTACTTCCAGCAGATCCTATTGCTGCTACTGCGGGGGGTCACCCAAGGTACTATGAGGGCCCAGTTCCAAATTGTGAACTTCTTGTACCATGGAAACACAGGAATTTTTGTCAGTGAATGTACCCATGTGTTAATTTTCTTTGCTGTGTAGAGGTGCACATGGCTTGGTAGCTGGAATTTTTGCTTCTCCAGGAACAGAGTTTTCTTTCTTGTTTTTTCATGAAGTTGGATTCTTACAGTGCTGCCAGCTTTTGTCACCCTTTGTTAACATCAGCAGCAAATCACTTCTCCCAAAGAGCAGCCACTAATGAACCTTCAGTCTAGATATTTGACACTCCTATCTCAGAAACTGGTGTTGTAGAGCTGGCATCAACCAACCAGGCATGCCATTCATAATGGCATCTGTTCCAGAACAAAGTTTAGTCTTTCTATTACACTGTCTTGCTTTTTTTCTGTGCAGACATGCCACCTGAAATACCACCTGCTCCTGGTCCATCCTGGAGCACTTGGGACACCACTTTTGGGATATTGTGTCCCACACCCTGCCTGCATAAACACTTTTTGGGTGCCTCCAGCTGCCGAGCAGCAATGTACACACATCAGCACTGTGTCACCCCTGCCTTACTATCAGTATCAGGAAACAGTTCTCTTTCTGGACAGGCTGTACAGCTGTAACAGAAAATGCTCCTTCTAAAAACAATCCTTAAATGGTCTCAGAGAGGACTTTGTCTCCCTCCAGTGATTATTGAATACCTACAGGGAATAGCCTTGTACATTTTTTGAAGTAAGATGATTTAAGTGATTCCCTTCAAATTAAAAAAACTGACTGAATCTGAGATCACCCCAGCTGAGTTTTTGTGTCTTGTGGAATGCAAATATTCACATCACCCAGCACTGACCTCTCTCATGTGCCAAAACACACCTTTGAGGCAGGATAACAAGTGCTTCACTTCCCTTGTATTTGTGACATCCTCTGTCCATGAAAGATTTGTCCCTACTCTCGACAAATACAAATACTTCCCTCAAGAAAGAACCCTTCAGTGCCCTACACCTGGTAAAGCTACATAAACAAGACTTCTTGTTGTTGTATTTTTTTAATATACACTTACATACCTGTCTTAGGTTTTTGTTTTCCCTAGCGTTCAAATAGATTTTAGTCTCAAATTTTTCAGCTTTTCTTTTAAAACTGCATCTGAGAATATGTGAATATGAGGGAATATTTTCATGAGGGAATGTTCTCATGCAACATACTCTTCCTGAGTTGTACAAAAATGCAAAATAATCTTTCTGCACAGCATCTTTTGAGAACAAGGGGTTTTGTTTTGATTTTTTTTTCTGATAGCCTCAAGATGACAATTACTGCAGATGCTCAACAGGGTTATTGCTTTTCAAAAGAAGCTCCATTCTGCTGGTGGCTGCAATCATTGACCCATTGATGCATGACTTCACATTTGACTTGCACATGCTAGAAAATACTTTGACTGACACAAGACAAAACTAGAATACACTCTGTGACTTCCATATCCCTAACATTTCTCTCTTGTCCAAACAATCTGCAGTTGACAGTTGTAGGGTGTTTTGTCTAGTTTCAAATAGTTGATAATTATTGGAAAGGACAGAGCAATAAGACTCCCGTCAGGAAAACACTTCATTTGAGAGTTTTTCACTGACACCAATTTTTGAGGTCTACTGGTTGACCAGTTCCTAGATTGCTGCAACATGTGTTGTGTTGATAAGCTGATAGTCTTCAGTTAGACTGTCAGGCTTTGCTAAATCAAACTACCCTTTGGGGAACTACATAGTTACTCTTATCAGTCAACCCAGATATCTTATAAAAAATCCATATTTTTTTGATTAAACTAATTTCCCTTAAAACTGTTATTTGGCATCCCCTTGTGCTGCCAGTCCTGCAGTGTCTTCTTAATTAATCATACACTAGTTCTTCACTGTGCTGTGTGAGATTAATCATTAATTATTTAGTATTTCCTGTAATTTGATGTCATTAAAAAAATTTAAGACTGTATATATAGAGACAGAAACTTTATCACAAGTGATTCAGGACTGTTCTTGGTACTTTTGTTGAGTAGAAAAAGGGCTGTTACTGGCAGTAACATACACCTTTGGAAAAATTTGTCTTCCATAAGCATTCAAGACCTTACTGAAAAATGGTCCTGACTAGCACCTAAAATAATTTTAAAAATTATCACATGAAAAGCATTGAGTTTTGTGATATCCACTCTCCTTCTGTTTGCAGCCAGTGTCATCTTTGTTCTCAGACTGAAAAGATCCGAAAGCTTATGTGTAAATTGAAATAATTTTCCCAAAAATGCTTCAGTTTTTGGTCACATAGAATATGACACTGTCATAGAAAATTATTCATTTCAAAATGTTTCATCAGAGAGATTTTTTTGGTGTGTCTTCATTGACACAGTAGACAATAAATAGGGTCCCAAAAGGAGAGCAGACATGATGAATCCAATAATTAATTGGGATGGGTGAAAGCGAGGAGGGAGACAGTGAGCATTTCACCAAAGAAACCCTGTGCTTCATGTAAGAGGATAGGAGGGTGATCAAGGGACCGATGCTTGTCAGCTATTTGAGACACAAAAGCTGCATAACTGCTGCTGTCCAGACAAGCAGGAAAGAAATCCCATGCTGAATCCTAAACAAGTGATGTATTTACCTAGTAGGAGAAAATGTGAGAATCAGTGTTTGGACAATTCAGCAGGGAGGGTTGCTGCTGCTGCTATTGTATGGTTACAATATGGTGGGAAGTGTTGAGAAGCTGCTTTTGTCATGAGCGCAATAAACTGAGGCAAGAAAAGTTTTATAGGGAAGTTTCAAGAGTTAGTCTTGGTCCAAAAACCCAAGCAATAGTACCATCTCAAAAGAATGGAAAATGCAAATGCACAGTGGAGGGAAATAAGTGTTGTCATAACTGCATCCCTATTTTGGTAGCACAGTGGAGGGGGTTTACAAACAAACCAAGACCTCACATGAAGTTTGTCACAAACAGAGCAGTAATGCTGAGGTATTAAGGAAGATGTGTCATACATACCTGGCTGAACTATTTGTTTCTGTTGCTGAAGGGAGTCAATGCTCACAGCTCAGTCTGTGGCATCTCTGAACCACCCCTCCTTGCAATTATCATTGTCAGAATCCGCAAAAATGTCAGGGACAAATCAGGCTCTGCCATTCTGACCCTCCAAATCACACACACAGATGCATCACGTATCGACACTAAATTTCATGAGTGAAAGGAGATCACGGTCCTGTTGCCAAGAATGAAAAACTCCTATGGCCAAGAACAAGACTATTCTAAACAGAAATTAAGGACTCTTCAAGAATTCCTGAACAACTCAGTTCTTCACGTCAGTCTCATTTTAAAACAGTGAGTTCAGGACATAAGTACGTGGGAAATGTGTAGGACTTTGAAAAGATGCCTATCTGTACAAAGGGTAAGTTTTCTACATTTTTCCATTTACTAAATGGATAATCAGCAGTCTCTTCCAACAGTGCTGTCTATACTGCAATGCTTTAATTACTTCTTTGGGGGAAATTGCTAATATCATAACTATTTGACTGTCTGCTATTTCCCACTTGAGAGCACAGAATGCAAGTAGGCTTTTGTTCTTCTTACTGTTGCTTTCTTAATCACATTTTTTTCCTTCAGTTTTAAAAGGTGATTTGTATTTAGGGGCAAGTAAAGGAAACAAGTAGCCACTTTTAGGAAATTAGAAGGAGTTTTTGTTGCCAAAAGTGGGTTTTAAAAGAAAAAACTTATATTTTCTAAAAGGCAGGTGCTTGTGTTTGTTAAGTTCTTCTGGAAATTGGTAGATAATGTTTTATCCAAGGCAGCCAAAGAAACATTTATTGAAATATTCAGTTATACTACAAAAAGGAATACTTGCTGCTTTCTGGTCTACCCAATATTTGTCAATACAAACTGTATCAAGGATCAGGGAGTAGAAAAAATAATATAATTTTACTTGTGTTTAAAATAGTTTCTTCTTCCACCTAAGCTAATTCCATCAAAAAAAGTATTCATCTCTTCACTTCTGAAATGAGATGTTATGAGTCTATCTGACAGATTCTCACTCTCTCATTGAGATCAACACAGAGATAAACTGCTGCTTTCATCCACTTCACAAAATCACTAAACACATTCCTGAATTTATAAGTGTGTGCTTAATAATTTTTTAAATCTCATAAACGTTTGAAAAATACCAACTTTGAAATCATTACAGTTATGGTCTGTCTGTGCTTCTCAATTCTAGTCCAGTGTTGTGGACTGTAATACTAGGAATGATGCTCCTCTTTTGCAATTTAAATTGCAAAAGAAATTTAGAGGAAGTCCTGTAATTGTCTGTGCCCCAAGTCAAGAGCCTTCACTGCATGAGGAGAAGAAGTGACCTTATAAGATCACCTCTAAGTCAGAAAGTGAAGCTCTCAGGGTGATAACATTCCATTGGAGTTGTAGCATTACATCCGTACAGGACAGCAAACCTGACTACATTTCTGTTCTATATTTTTTTAAAAATGCATAATCTCAGTGTTGCTCAACAATTTTAAAGATAAGTGGTCCAAAACATATGTAATGAAGTGAATGGAAAGAAAAGGAAGTATAAATTTAGTTTTTATATCTTGTCTTTGTAGCCCTGTAATATATCAATTTATTTGATAAGTGACTAACGGGTTACAAAAAAAAACAGTGAAGTTGTTATGTGCTGCAGTGACTATGGCTGAGAAAGTGAATATCAGAGTCTAGAGTTCATTTTATAAGGAAATTATAAATATGTGGAAAACCTAGAGATCCTAAAAACTAGATCAAACAATGGAGTGAGGAGAAGGCAGCTCCAGCCTTTTGATATCTAACATCTAACCTAATTTGCCTCTATAGCTCTGAACACAACAGGGGGAAAAAGTGCATGTTACTTCTAACCATTTTAATCTTGTTCTTTCAATAGCGTCCAATAGAGAACAGATTTTTAATTCCATTTTATTAATTGTCTCTTTTCTGTCAAAATTATATTATAGGCATTTAGGTAAAGTTGAGGAGGACGAAATGAGCATCTAGCTGTTGTATTTAACAACTGTCAAACATGAAGTCACAGAGGAGGACTGTTGCATGCATCTCTGTGAACAAATAAAATCTTGCTCCAGATAATAATCTTGGTTACAACAATGATTAGGCAAGTGAAATATTACTTTATTTGCAAGTAATTACAGCTTTATTGTCATTGCACTTTTCTTTTGAATGTTGGCTCCTGAATACCAGATAAAATGTTTTTCATGTTTATATGTTCATCTGAAAATTCATTCAAAACAAAACAAAGCCTTGTAATATTTAAGGAAGAAAACCTATTTATTTCACATGTTTCAGATGAGTAATCACAAGCAAAGCAAAAAGGCTGTGTGAGAAGCAGTGTCTACCAGCAAAAATAAGATTCTTCATCATAGCACTAGTGAAAACAGTTTTGAAATGGGTCAACTGACACCTGAAATAGTTTTCTGCCAATCTCCCAAAGTTTTTTGTTTTACTCTCAGTAGCAGCAAAACTCTGTCACCGGGAGAGGTCTGTTAGGCATGAGAAAGGTAATGTTCATTAATAAACATGCATTTCCCTTAGAGAGTTAGTTCTCCTCGTGCATTTTAATGCAAGTGAGAGTTGGTGACCAGGGACTAAAGGGATGGCTGGTGCGAACTTTCCCCTCAAGTTGTGCTTCAAGAAGATAGCTTTCCCTTACACGGAGATTCAAATCTACAAACCTTACTTCTTTCTATGGACAGCAGTGGAAACTCCATGGGGTTGTGCAGGTCGAGGCAGGGAGGACCAGAAAGCATCTCCCCTGGCTAACAGAACCATGGCATGCCCCTGACAGAGGACAAAATAAAATCATTTAAATAAAATTTTAATACATAAATAGGTAAATAAAACAAACATTAAAAGAAAAAAAAAAAAAAGAAAAATAAGCACAATAATAAACCCCACTGTATATGCATGTTACAAAAAATAAAAAGGAAAACAAATAAACAACCTAAAAAACACAACTCCTCTTTTCCATGCTGCTGGTGTTTTCAGGTCTCATCTTTCTGTGTCACGCCTATTTCAGCAGCCCTCCTGTCTCCACACACATTCTCAGTATGATCCCAACTCCTTGGTCTCATTGCACCGCGTTTTTCTTCAGATTTTCTCCCCTTATCCTTTCCAAATTTTCACCTTTTTGCTCTATTTTTTGCTTTGGGCCCTGCTGATCCAGAGGGACCCTCTACAGACACACCGATACATTTCCCAGTGATTTTCCAAAGTCTCGAGTATCTCTCAAAAAGAAAGTCTTCTTTATGTTCAGACTTATTCCGATTTCTATTTTATTTTTTCCTTGCAAAGCATGGGCATGGACGGTGGCAAGGCTACGCTAGCTCTCTCTCTCCTGAGACACCATCCTCTGCCTTAACGTTCCTATCACTGTTTTTCCTGCCTGTTCTGATCTTGCTGCGTTTCTTGGCCCGCGGGAACCCCGAGGATGCGGGATGCGCGCGTGCCAGCTAAGGTGCTCCCGCGCGGCGCCGCCAGGGGGCGGCAGCGCTGCAGAGCATCCGCCCGATCGCCCCGCGCCGCCGACCCCGCTCCCGGGGAATCATCGCCCGCACCGCTCCTGGGGGAATCACCGCCCGCACCGCTCCCGGGGAATCACCGCCGGCCCCGCTCCCGGGGGAGTCACCGCTGGCACCGCTCTCTCCCAGCGGAATCACCGCCGGCACTCCTCCCTGGGCATCGCCACCAGGACCCCTCCCGGGGAATCTCCTCCAAGACCGCTCCCGGGGAATCGCCGCCAGGACTGCTCCTGAGGGATCGCCACTGGCACGGCCCCGGGCCCGGCACCTCCCCGCGCACCCACTGGCGGCGAGCGGTGACTCGCATCGAGAGAGGAGGGGTCGGCCACTCTCGCCCCCTCTGTCCGTCTTACCGTCCTTTCCGCGGAGAGTGCACCACTCTGCCTCCGCAAGCTGGTTTCTTCGACTTTCCTTTTAGTTACAATGCAAATTATGATCATTAATAATCATATTTATAATGGTAATAAAACCAGGTACAGTGTAATATACTACTTGGAGGTTGGTTCTTTGGGGGGAGGTTATTGTATCTCCCTCCGCACCAGATGGGTAAAGTGCAGACATCGGTCCGCTCACGACAGCTTGAAAAAAAGGCAGAAACAATCACGTCGTAATGAAAACACGATATTAATCCAGCCAGAGGGGATAAGGGCGGAGAAATATGTTTTTTGCAGTGGTTTTCCCTAAGGCTGGAGTTTTCACTTGGTGAAGTTTGGTGACTGTGGCAGAGTGGACATGAGGCCCCGGTGACAGCTAAGGAGCAGGTGGAGTCTCCTTCATCCTGCACGACAGTCAGCTCTGGATGGTGCTGCATCCTGGCAGACCACAGCAACGAGAGTTTTCTCCGCTCTGGGAGGTGTGGTCCTGCGTTCTGCTCTCCTTCCCATTCCCATTCTTCTCCTTTCGACAACCTGCCCATGAGAAAGGTTGTTTTTTTCTGGAAGTATGAGAAAATAAGCAACGTGCAGCTTGTGTCAAGGAGGAAGCTGTCCTCGCAGGACAAGAATGTTTCCTCACCTGTCAGAGATTGTGCCTGGAAACTCTTCCTCAAAGCCGCTTTGCATCTGGTGACGAAAGTACTCCCTTCTCACTAGAATCTACCCGTAACACACAGGCGCAGGGGTTTGTGTGCCGCAGGTTACGGGGTGCCTGCAGGCACATAGGAACACCTAATCCACGTCGTGGGGTGTGACACCTACGTGAGGGTTTCAAGTTTGCTCCTACAAACAGTTGATTCCCACCTCCTGGTGGATCCCGGGTCACAGGTCCACGGTCACTGACTGTGGGCTGAACTGCTCCTTAAGATAAATTTCAACCCCTTGGTCTTTAGCCAGTGTGGTTGTTCATATAGGGATTAAAATAAAGGGGGAGAGGGACGAAAAAAATTCATCTTGCTTTTTCTACAGTTCTTTGAGAAAATTATCCCCTTTTAGTCATGCCTGGAAAACACATATACACACCTAAAAAAAAGTAATAGAAAGTAACTGAGGCAATTCATCCCACTTTTCATTTTACTCTAATAGGAGTAATGATCCCAGCTGAAATGAGTCAGTGGAGCTCTGGGTAAAACTGCCTTATATTCCTCACTTTGCTGGTTGGGATGAGCCTACTGATACCTTCCCAGCAGGGAAACTGCCACCTCATTTTTGAGGTCAGGCAGGCTCGCTTCTCCTTGTCCACCCACGCAAACCAGGAAGGCATCACTGTGTCCCTCCCGACGGGGGTGTCCCGGATATGCACACTCAGTGCGCACTTCCCGACCGTAGAATCACAGAATCTTAGAATCACGGAATCACAGGACCATAGGATGGCTTGGGTGGGATTGCAGTGAGAGTAGGATCTTATCCTACTTAAAACACTTCGAATAAAACGTACCAAGCCAACACATGTTCAGAACTTCTCGTTTTATTATTTAGGCACATTTGCACATTTTTATAATAACGTTCTGCTCAGAGTTCAAAAAGGGAACAAAAAAAAAAATACCAAAAACCAAAAAAAACCAAAGAAAAAGGACGCCGTTTCCAAAGAACACAGAAAACGTTTCTATCCTCGTTTTTGAGAAATGCTCTCCACCAGGAAATGTGTCGTCTCCCTATAGAAGAAGTTTTGGCTGAGTATCAGCTGCAGGACGGGAGTCTACTTTGAGCTGTTCAAATAATTAAAGCAAAAATATTACATTTGATACTTACGATGCATTTGAAACGATTTTTTCTGGGGTAGAGCAGCACAAGTGTGTCCTGTTTAAAGTAGAAATCTCTTCAGGAAGTGGCACAGACCGAGCATCCTGATTCCGGCTCTCGTTGCCCAGACAGTTTTCAGAATGTCCTACTCTTTTGGTTAGAAATACAGGTGTGCTTCTCACGATGGGAATTTTGAGGAGAGAAAACCATTAGAGGAAAGAAGGAAATAGAACTAAGCATTTCCCTCGACCAGAATAACTAAGAAGGATTCTAAGTTGCTTCATCTCCGATTGCATGGCTTCAGGCTCTTAGTAAGACTTTTTTATCTGATAATTATGTTCCGTACAGCTGCATGGCTGGAGCACTAATAAATTTGGAAACAAACTAGTTTAACTTCAGCAGATTTTCTGCCCCTGTAAATTCTTTTGAAAAAGCTGGATAACTTGCCTTTGCCTGCCATATATTTATACACAAGTTAACAAGAGATAAATTTGAGAGCTACATTTTAAAACAAACAACTATATACCCTTGTAACTTAAACAACTGTACCAAATTCTTACTCTTTAAAAATCCGGAGCACCGATTTCAATGGTTTTAGAAGCAATTTTATTATTTCCTGTCTAACAATCCACTCTTTATACCTCCTGAATTCTTAGAGTTCAGTAGCAGCTGATGTCTGCAACTGACCTGTCCAGAAAGAGCTTAGCAGATTTCTGAAGCCGAAAGCTATTTTCATGAATCCGTACCACAAAACAAAAAAAAAAAAAAAAAAACAAAAAAAAAAAAAAAACAAACCAAATAACTGCTGAAAAAGAAAACCTGGGCATGGGTATGTCCGGAAACATGCAGACAGATGAAAAACGATGGTCCATATGAGAAAGTGAGTGCATGTAGTCAACGGCAGTAACCATAAACTGGGTAAGGGAAAAAAAAAAAAAGGAAAACCAAAACAAAAATAAAAAGGACAAAACAGGAAAATGTAAATTCAGGAGCTTCCTTCCTCATTTCTGTCTGCTTCAGCTCGTGGCACATTAAAGCAAGGATAATGCCAACTTTTCTCATTGTGAAATGAAGTCAGCTCTAATACGTTTTAGTTTTTGTTTTGAAAATTAGAAAATTATAAGGAAAAGGTTTCTGCGTTCATTTGAATGAACAGCATTATTCGAAGGATTTTATTTTGGTAATTTAAATAGTAGGAATTCCAACGTGGTCCGGCTTAGCTGTTTCCGTCATATTAATAACTTTATATAAAACCATAATCGGCAGAAATTGAAGACAATTTGTAAATATTTTATAGGGTATTTAAAATATTTTTTTCTCTTTATGCTATATTTGTTTTCATATTAGTAGAATCTGGTTTTAAATATATTGTAATTCCTATTATTTTAATTCAGTATCATTAATACCCATTACACTATTTGGGTTTTAGAGTATAGTATGTAAAAGGTATAAACATCCAGAAATGCGTTGACAGATATCTCTGTTGGCTTGTTTTCACTCTGTTTATCAAAACTTGCATAACCCCACGGAAACCACAGTCCGGTTGATGCACTCTGCTCCAAATAGCTGTATGGCATAACATGTTGTGTCGCCATTTGCATTACAGAGGGAAGAAGGCTTAGAAAGATGCCATCCTGGCATGCAAATCGCACGCGTGTCCTGACGGATGTCGCAGTCACAGCAGTGGGGACATACCCTCCCGGTACAGATGCCGACAACTTTCGGTAAAGCTTTGGGAGAATATGGCCAGGTAAAGATCCGGCCAAAGAATTACAAGAGCTATCGGTATATCTGCAGCAGTGAAAGTTTCAAGGGGGTCAGGTTCGAGATACTGTGGCCCCAGACCCTCGGACAAGGATGCGGCGGAGAGGGGCAGCTGCAGCTCGTTGTCCCCCTGTGCCCGAGGGCGCCGGGCACCGCGGCCGCCCGGGCAGCGAGGCGTAGCAACCTTTTTCCCGGGCCCACGGCCCTCCTGGGGGGCTGGCGGACAGCAGATCCCACCTTCTCCGAGAAGACTGTTCCCCATGCCCTCTGTCCCCAACAGTTCCGTTGTCGGCCTCCGCTTGCAGAGGCCTCTTAAATTTACCATCAGCACCAGTAGGAGCAGTTCTGCTAATAATGGCAACCAGGGGAGGCAGGGGGAGATGCTCGGCGCGGGGAGGGCCATGCTCACCCCAGCCGCCAAAGCACCCGAGCCCCGGCAGCATCGCTGTCGGCGTGGGACGCGAGCAGACCCCGACACCCCTCTCCCGCCCCCGACACCCCTCTCCCTCGCTTGGCCCCAGTAGGGCGGGCATCCCTGGGGCCCTTAGGCTAAGCCTCTACTCTTCACCCTGCCTGGCAACGATTCTAAAGGAAAGCCCCCTAGAAATACGTGTCCCCGTTCCCGATGGCTGTCTGTCTTGGGGGGAGCGGCAGAGGTATGTGGGTGGGAAATACCGGGGCAAAGGGGAGGACTGAGCCACGCCGCGGCCGGTGTAAGGCAGTCTCCGTGGCCGCCCTCCCCTCTCCGGCGGTAACTGCCCCTCCTTTCCTCCGTGCACTCTTCTTCCTTTCTTCCCGCCTATCCGAGCGGGACTGGGCTGGAGAAGCCTCTCCTGACGCTCGTGCGGATGATGGTGCTCGGCGGGCGGCTGCGGAACCGGGGCAGCGCGGTGAGTACGGGAATGGGGAGCCCCCAGGGAGAGAGGTGGGAAGAGCTCCGAGCAGTCCTCCGTTCCGTGTCATCACGAGGAGGGAAAAGTGTGTCCGGAATTGAGGGTGAGGCGGGGGAACCCACCTGTTTCCCGTCCCCTCTCAGATCTTCATATCTCTGCATTCCGAAATAATGCACGACGGAAAAGTTGGGGTCCGGGCGGAACGGAAAGAGGGGGGCCATCCAGGAAGGCAGCCCTTCTGGGTGGAAGGATTCTCTCCGCAGCGCCCCTTTTCACCTTAACATCCTCCTGCTCCCTAATTTCTTGCCGCCAGTGACAAATCTTATTCACGTGAAGGGAAGCTATTGAATTTCAAAACTGATCAGCTGATGTGGGTTCGCCCTTGGGCCTCGTTAAACACAGAGAGGCGGGAGCCGTGGCGTACCCACACCGCGCTGCCTGTGCCCTGAGCATGGCACTGCCCCGGCGTGGGGGCTTAGGGAGCGGGGACAGGCCGTCGAGTGCCCCTCGGGGTGAAATCAAAATCGGTGGTGGCGGAACGAGGTGGTGGGCGCTTTCCGGTGATTGTCCGGGGTGTGACGGTCTGTACTGGAAGAGGATGGGGCAGAGCCTGCGCCAGGGGATAAGGTACAGGTGTGTGTACAGATCTGTCTTCTCCCGCGCATCATCCTCTTGGGGATGTGAAAAAGGGGATCTGATGTCCTGTAAGGGTCGAGGGAGGTGTGGTGACAGCCCTACATCCCGCTTTAAAACCCTGTTCCCCTGCCAGACCTCTCCAGGTCCCACAGCGTGGTAACCGAACAGCGATCGGGCATCACCCTCGCCCTGTTTCTAGATTCCCTTGTTGCTACTGAAAAGATGGAGAAGAAATCAGGAGAGGAAGTGGGCTGTCAGAGAAAGGGGCTCTGTGTGTGTGCCCTGGCCGATGTCCCGGACGTGGTACGGGCTGTCCGGTAAGCCCTCCTCTCATCTGGGGGAACGTGCTGGGAGAGCTCTGAAGCGTTTTGTCAACGGGCATCCAAACTTCAAGGTTCTAATGAGGATGCTGGTATCCTGGCTAGGGGGGGTTAGTGCTCTGGAACCGGCGCCAGCAGCACTGTCCGTCTATCCGTCCATCCGTCTGCACGGCGCGGGGCAGTGGGGAGACGCGGTGCCGCCAG
This sequence comes from Thryothorus ludovicianus, assembly GCA_013397245.1. NCBI lineage: Eukaryota > Metazoa > Chordata > Aves > Passeriformes > Certhiidae > Thryothorus > Thryothorus ludovicianus. The sequence continues at coordinate 79,259 of VZTB01016182.1, forward strand.
CGGGACGAGCGGGACGAGGACGGCGATAGGTTGTACAGGGCAAAAATGAGTGAGAACCGTCGTTTTGGTGTCAAAATAGCCATCGCAGTTTCGGGTGTTACCAGAACAGAAGGACCAACAGACAAAGGCCGCCACCACGTCTTCTTCCCTAGAACCCGAGCAGCCCGTCTGTTCTGTCGTTGCTTCCAATCTTTATATTCCCACTGCCCCGAGTGAAAGCGGCGCTCAGACAATCTGCTCGGTCCTTTGGCTGAGGTGCCTATGCTAGGAAAAACAGCTCGAAACTGTTATCTTATTGAGGGGCGGAGAAATTTGCACTCGGGTTTTGCCATCTGGGAGTTGTGTACTTCCCTCCGTGCGCATCGCTGGTACCCATTCGCACATGCAGCACCGCAGCTAAAACACGCGAGGGGAAGGCTTGTCGCGCGTGATTTTGCACCTGCATGTAGCAGCGACGCTGCTTTTAAATTAAAATACTTTATGTACATTAGCCCAGAGCTCCCACTGGGAAAATAAACAAAACAAAACAAACCCCAAACCACATCATGTTCTTATCTTTTTTCTGAAATCATTTTCCTGGAGGAGCAGAAGAAACGTCCTACAAGAGACAGACAGGTTACTCTTCTATCTGTCCACAGACTGTTGAAATGCGAGAAAACCACAAATTCCTAAGAGGACATATAGAGGAAGTTAATTATGGAAACACACCCTCTTGGAGAAAGTTCGGCTAATGAGCTACCAAAATCGAAAAGAGACTGGAAAAAAAAAAGTAGAGAAGAAAAACTGAAAAAGAAAAGGCGGTTAACCCAATCAGACACAACCTATAACATCTTGGGAATGCGTCTTTTTCCTGAAAGCCTACTGCTTTTAGAGCTCTTCACCGCCATTCACTCGCATAAGTATTGTATTTCTGTAACATCAGACCTTTCGTTTTCATCACTTTTATTAAAAAGAGGAAGGGAGAATCGAGGGAAGATAAAAGCCTCCTACGACCAGCTAAGAGCTTCTGGAAAAAGGTCTTTCCACGCAACAACCGGTACAAATTCAACAAAGAACGGAGAGCCATTCTGCAGGAGGAATATTAAGATATTGTCGTTCCCTGAGATAATTGCGGCTCCCTCCCCCCCACGTCCTGAGTTTAGTAAGCCCAACTTCCCTTCAAATAAGCACCCACAGACCTACACCGTGTTTTGATTCCGTCTACAACACGCCAAGTGCGGCGTGGGGAGGGGAAGGAGGCGACAATTGCCACACCCCACTCCCTGTTGGGATGAGGAGCAAAGACGGAGAGCCGAGGGCGCTACCTGTCACCCCAGGGATGCTCTGCCCGCAGAGCATCCTTCTTCTCGATCGGTATCTCTCTTTATTTTTTTTTTTTTCCCACTACCACTGTATTTTTTTTTCATTACTATATTTTCAGTTTTGTGGGAGCAGAGTCCTTGCGCGGCGGCCAGGGGTACAACCAGGAGAGCGCCGTGAGGAGAGGGCGGGATGCGCGCTGGGCGCGGGCGGGCTCCGGGAGGTGGCACTGTTCCCCCGCCACCGGGCCGAGCGGGCTCCGGGGCTCGGGGAGGCCGGCCCGGTGCGCGGGCGCTGGGCGGGACCGACCCCGCGGGAAAACTGGATGTCCTCCCTCNTGAAAAAAAATCCCAAAAACTTCACTTCGCTGCTAAGGGACCGTACTCACGGGGAGCAGAGAGATAACCGTGAGTTTCAAATCTTGTCTTTCGGATGAGTTATTTTACACCTAGGTGTAAATTGGATACTAAAATAAAAGAGCAGAAACGACATCGAGAAAATTTGGCTCATTCCTCTTCAGCCGGTGCTGAAAGCCAAAACCATGCCTTGCACGGAGTCGGCTTCTCTGGCCCGTGACCCTGGTCTGGGTCTGAAGTGTTACAAATGTCACTGTACTCTCGTTTTGTGTTGGTACTGAATTCTGCATGCTCGCCAAAACACACATAAGGAAGAGTTTGCTCTACTACAACCTCTGGAAACCTCAGCATTTAGTGATCACATGAAATCTGGATGAAAGAAAAGCAACTTCCGTCCCCACTTCTGCTGCTCCTCCTGATTTCTGTCTTGGTACCTCTAATAAGGAGGTATGTTCTTAACTGCAAAAGAGGCATTGGCTTTTTATTATAATTTTCAGAGGAGGTACACAGTGAGGGTGTACATACACTGGAAGTTTGTGTGTAAAAAATAAGACTTTTTTTCGTATATACTGAGATAAAACTCTAAATTCTGTGGGGTTTTTTCTCTCATGAAAAAAAAAAAATTCCCATGTCAAGCTTTATTTCACCAAATATTATGTTTGATACTCTACATTTTTTCATTTCAATATTTCAGTTTTGCAGGGGAAACAAAAATGCAACAAAACGAAAAGGAGAGATGAAAGAAAAAGAAAAAAGTAAATGAGAAAAAAAAGACCAGCTACAATACCTACAGTACCTGCATCTACTCTTTTCTAAAAGCTAATGCTTATGTGTAGAACAATAGGCCGATTGAATTATTTACATACAGGATATTTACAGACAAGGATTATGAGAAGTGGGAGAAAATTTAAGTGTATAATGCTGAGTTTTGAGAAGGAAAGGTATTAAAGGCATTGGTGGGGAGAAAAAAATGGGATAATGGAGGAAAATTAATGAGAATATGGAAAAAAAAGGATTTATTTCAGTTATTTGTTATCTACAACCCAGCACGCTATCTCACCTCCGTAGCCGGAGTGGCCACCCCAAATCTGAGCATTATTAGCGCTGCTAAGTATTCATTTGTTTATATATCCTTGGACAAGAATCCAAGAAACCGCCAACTTCGGGGGCATTTTGATCACCTTGGATGATCCGTGCAGATGCGCAGCGGGACACGGACACCCCTGTTTTAAGTGGTAAATCCGGTTATTAGGCCGTTATTAGTAATGGGTACGCGGGGTGGCTGAGGAGGAGCGAGGTCTGTGTTTATTGCTCCCATTCCATCCGTCATGTTTGAGTGTCGGGTGTCTGGGATCTGGGGGGACGCGCAGCTCTCCCCGTGTTGCCCGCGGCCCCGGCAGAGGCACGGGCAGGACGGGGGAGGAGTGCGCTGTCACCCCTCCAGCCCCAGGGCTTGTACAAAAGAGGCCACTGCTGCGATTAGCGGGGAGCCGTGCAGCATCTCGGGGCGAGGAGGGGAGGGCAGGGAGAGGGGGAGGGATGCTGCGGGGCACCCCCAGCATCCTTCCCCGGGGGTGCTCCGGGGACGGAGGCGGCCGCTCCCCCATCCCGTCGGACCCGCCGCGAGGCGCGGGGTAACCCACTGCGGGGTGCCCTGGACAGCGCAGGACGCGCTGCCGGGGTGGACAGACGGACACACCCACGCTCACTTTTGCCTGCCTCCCCTCACAGGCTAATGCGGCCCCGCAAGGCAGCGGCAGCCACACCTGCGCTCATTAAAAGAAGGAGGTGGGCTGGGGAGGGGCTGCGTTCGCGGGCCGAGAGTCACCGGCACCCGCTGCTGGTAAAAATGTGTAGAAATGGTGCTTTCTTAATATATTGCTGCTATATGTGGTAAGGCAAGAGCTAGTCTGATGGATGACCGGGTGTCGATTTCCGTTTTGGGAGAGTATTGGTTTTTTTACATGTTTTACCAGTAGGCACATGACTATTTTTTACTGAGTGACATACTGGAGCGAGAAGTAGCTCTGAAAGTAAGGTAAGAAACGACAAAGAATTAAAATATACTTGTGGTGAAGTAAGAGACACTCCACTATTTATTTAGAAAAAGACATGCATAACAGTCTTTCCGGAGGGATAACTTTTGCCCCATACGTTCATTCAGGTAAGTCATTCATAGTGTAATTATCTATGCATGCACTTGAGCTTTTGAAAAAGAAAAAATATTATGCAAGGGTTTTTGTTTTGTTTTATTTTTTTGTTTTTTTTAGTGAAATAACATTGTTCGTTTAAAAACAACATTCTGGACTATAAAAACAGAGCAATCTTCTGGTTTTGTTATTTAAACTACTCTTCTTTCTTATCATTACCCGTCAAGGTAAATTGAAATGTGCTAACAGGGTTTGTCATATCATTCAAGGCCTATGGATTTTGGGATAAGGCAAGTGTAAGGCTACAAGCAGTATTAAAAAAAAAAAATCTAAACACTTTTTCTATGAGGAATTGGGTACTGGATTCAAAGATGCTCATATTAAAAACTGTATGTCAGACATTTAATAATGCAGCACCTAAGAAAGAAATTACAAAATGTCTTCCTCAGGGAAAGCTCTCCGTACCTGGCTCTGAACATTTTAAGAAAAGATTTTGAAACAAACGATTCCTGAAATAAAGGCAGATACAAGTGCACTTAGAGGTTAAACAGCAATGAAATATTTTAAATCCATTTTAACTCTCCCCATTACACTCCTTATCTACATTACCTTATGCTTTAAAATGGGGCGGAAACAGAGGGGTGTGTTGGTGATTTCTAGAATTTGGTTTTCTGAATATGAAGTCAATTAGACAATCAAACTTCCAGTCTCCAGCTACTGGTGTGAAAACTGAGTAGAGAAATAAGACCCTCCTCTCTTTTTAATGTCCAATAAACATCTTGTGCTCCTTGATTTGTAAAATTAGCACTGTACATAATCTGCAATCTTATACAGCATAGAAGCATGGAGGAAACTGGAAATAAAGACACATACACTGCAGAGTCTCACAAAACACGAGGGAATGGGGGGAGGGGGGAAGGACAAGTATATTTGAAGAGATAGAAAGGAGAGAGAGAAACAAAAGTGATAGGCTGCAACTTCCAGTAAATTAAAAACAATGCAGATATACCTTACATATGCATCAGTATTAAAAGCAACACAAGCTGGAGCCAACGGGAGCAGGAGGAGAAGAGAATGGCTCAACAGTGGATCCCCGCGCCAAGACGGGCTCTTCTACGCGCCGCAGCCCGACCCTGATCGCTCGTTTAGGGGATGTATGTTTTGTTGATGATGATGATATCTGGAAGAAAATGGGAGGCCTCCCTAATTCCCGATAATTAGGATCTTCGACAAATAGGCACGATCTCTCCCAGAATCCGCAGTCTCTTCTCCGCACAGGGGAATTTGCATATTCTTTTCTTCTTTTTTTTCATGCCCTACTTTCCTTAATGTATGTAAGCGTAGACGGACGTGCAGAATGCTTTCAGCTGAGGTCAATAGATGCGACCTCTCCTCTAAGCCTTGAACGTGGAGCGGGGATGGGGGGACCCGTGGAAAGGGCGCAGCCGCAGAGATGCTCCGCGCTGTTCCGCGGGCGCGCAGGCTCCCAGCCTCACTCTACCCCGTTAAACAAGCTCTAGCAGCACGAACAGCGCTGCCCAGCCCAGCGCTCGGCCCCCAAAAAAAGCAGACCTCGCCGCAGAGCTGCCGAGTCTGTCCAGCTTTTCTATCTTCTTTCTCTCCATTTTTGTTACGTATATATAATATAGTTGTAGTAGTAGTAGTAGAATTGGTATTCGAAAATTAGTTGCTGCTTCTTTTCTCCAGGAGACGTGCGGAAAATAGAAATTTCCAACAGATTTTAAAAAATAATGAGAAAATTCCCCCTTCCCTGGCCAAAACGCTGCCGGACAGAGGGGCGTTGAGCCGCTGAGGGCGCAGCATTCATCGGGGCGCCGCTACGGGGCTTGGAGAGAGGAAGTGAGGGGGAGGTAGGCGGGCGGCCGGAGGAATGGGGTACCCCTCATCCCGGGGCGCAGCCGCCGCCGGTCTGCCCTGCAAGTCCAAGCCGCTCTCATGGCTTTGGAGTGATGCCCTTTTCCTCCACCGGGAGGAGACGCGGTGTAAACGGGGATGCGGCGAGCTGCAGATACCGTACTGGCAGGGATCAGGTTTTGTCCTCCTCTTTCCCTTCCCCCACTCCTTTTGGAGACTCTGCGGTGTGTTGTGATGTTTTGGAGGACTTTCACTTCCCTGGGAACTTCAGAAGGCGAGGCGGCAAGATGAGATGCAGCCTGTGGCTTGGAAACGAGGGACATTTCTCTGTTAGGTCCAGAGTTTCTCTCCTTTTCTGCTGACAGTATGGACACTTTTGCCACCCTTCTACGAGCCGTTCCAGAGCATCTCTGTGGACCTTGACACAGCCCTTCCTGGGGCTGCACACTGCATACTCACTGCTTTTTTCCTTCAAGCATCTCAACTAAATCTAAATGCTCTCTCCAGGAAGCGGAAACGTGAGTGTGTTTCTGACCGGGAGAGCGGTGCCGACTCTCAGAATTTTTTTTCTCCCTCGTGCAGTCGGGCACTCGCTGCTGAATTCCCTCTCTTCTCTCGGGGCTGGCGCTTGTATCCTCACAGAGCTCTCTTTGTCCGCCGGGTCTCCGAGGGCCGTGCCGCCAGGGAATGCCCGTTTGCTCGGGGCTGCTGCGGGGCTCTCCCGGCGGAAGTCTGCGGCTGGGAACGGCGAAGCGCCTTCCCTCTCCCTGGAGCTCGGCTCAGGTGGGAACACACGCCTTTTATCACATCTCTAAACGTATATATGGATGGATGCAGATGCATACACATACATGTATCTGCGTAGGGGCATCTGTAGGGTGTATATATGTGTATGTATATATNCAGGGACCTCCGGCCGCCGCCTCTCCCTGCACGCCTCCCTCCATCCCTCCTCCATCTCTCCCTCCACCCCTCCCTCGCTGCACACCTCCCATTCTGGCGCAAACCCAAACTTCTCCCCGCCGGTCCCCGAGCCCTAAAACCTAGCAGGATCTTTTACTGGTGTTTTCATGCTGTTTTCAAATTCCGAGCGATGGATGAGAGCGGACAGAAGGAACCGGCAGCGCATTAGGACATCCTCCTCCCAGTGACGAGAGGTCACGCTACAAGTTCGCCTGACAGCAGGAATGGGAAGAGTGTTTTTTTGTGTTAACCCCACGATTTTTCCTGATGTTTCTTTTCTTTTTTCAACCTGCTATTGACCAGCTGCTTGGTTTGGACAAAAGTTGCACAAAACATCAGTGCCTTGCAGAAACGAGACTCAGATTAAACTGTTCTTCAGAAGTTTACCGGAGGAAAACACCTTAGGAAACTCGACCATTTGCTTTACCTTTTTTTTTTTTTT
>VZTB01016184.1:0-49684 GCA_013397245.1 Thryothorus ludovicianus
GGCAGCTCCCGGTGTCCCCCCGGGGCTGGGCTGGGGGTCCGGCAGTGACACAGCCCTGCCTGCTCGGGCAGCTGCTGGTTGCTGCTCTCGGGCAGTTCTTTTCCGCTTCCCTCAGCAGGTGACTTATTAGTGCTGTGTTTTTTCTCGAATCTTTTAAAGCTGTGGTGGATGTCACCCCTTCCCGACTGGGAGTGACAGAATCTTGCCCCTCTGCGGGGTTTAAGGGGTTAAGCGTGTCCTCCCTCCAAGCTGCGCAGCCGAGTCTGCTTTGCTCGCTACTTGTTGCTTTATTTTGTAAATAATGCAGTGTACTTGCTGTTTTTCTATATTTTACAAGGATGTGTTGAATGCTTAAATCTTCATTTCACATTGTCCTGTCGGTGTGGTAAGTCATCACTGGAGGGATCTGGAGAGGAGAAAATGAATCTTGCTTCAGCACAGTGTTTGTTAATGTAGTGAGGAATTGGGGAAATCTTTGTCTGAAAGGATGGCAATGTTCAGTACAAACAGACTGGAATTTCGTGATTCCTAAGCTGTTCCTTTATTTTCTTCTGTTTTAATTTGATGAGCTCTTTCAGATACAGGGAAAAAAAAAAAAAGAAAGAAGAGCCATAAAGAAACTCTGAAACTCTTGTGTGTACCACAATCAAAACTTTATTTGTGTACTAACACATCTTTGCATAAAGTGCTAATCTCTGCTGTCTTGCAGAGACCACAAGTTCCTGAAACACTTCAAAGACATCAGCAAATTAAGTAATTGTAAAGTACTCAAAGGTGCCTGTTTGTACATGAATAGGGACCTAAAACAACTTTAGAATATCATAGAACTTTGGAAGTTTTCAAAAATGTTTCAGTAGTTGTCTAAGTTATGGCTGATTTTGGTGAGAGTCAGATTTTCCTGCTAAAGCTTAGTTTGCTGCTTCCAGCTCTTTAAAAGCTACTTGGAAAGCTTAGGTACAACTTGGAGCGAGCAAAAGAACAGGAAGATTCACGTAGGAGTAGATTTTCCAAATTACATGTGAAGAAAAAAGAAAAGTGACCAGTAATTTTTTTTAAAAAAAACTGAAAACCACCAATGAAACACCTGTATTTTTAAATTTTATTTTTTTTAACTTTTCAAGGGTGGTAGATAAGCCTGGTGAGAGATGTTTGCCTACACCTTGCTTTTTGCCTTTGTATTTTGGTAAACAGTGGTAGCTCAATGACTTGGGAGGCTTGTGAGAATGAACACTGTTAGACCTCCCCTGACAACTGCCATGGGAATGGAAAAAGCTTCTCTCTTCTTGCAGAATCTGCAAGGCAGCAACTAATAAAAAACTATAATGCTTGTTCGGAAAATGAAACCAAGAAATCTTTCTAGAAATTAACAGCTTAACCACTTTTAGCCATCTGTGGCAAACTCAAGCAATAAAAAGCAGCATGAGGCAGTGCTTATCAGACCCTGGTGTCTGAACAGCATTTGCAGTTCTGCTTTTCCCCCACCCTCAGAACCAGGTTTTTTTTTGTTTTTTTTGTTTGTTTTTTTTTTTGTTCTAGTAGGCAAAATTAGGTCTGATTTCTTAGGTTCATGCTAATAGCAGTATTACTGGTGGAGTAAAAATGGATGGTTAGAGCAAGTAATTTGAGATTGGTAACGATGTTCTCACAGCCAGAAGCTGCAAATTAGCTTGATTTGAAGGAAAACCTTGAGCTCAGTGAAATACTGGGGAATTGAACATGGGTGGGAAATATTTCTGCAAAAACATTCGGGGCAGCCAGGTCTAAGTCAATGCTGTTCCCTGTTTGTAAGATGAGCTTTAAGTGTTAGGGCAGTTTGATTATAAACCCTTCTTGGCCATCCTTCTGTAGCTAGCTCTTTGTAAAATCCTTTATACCCAGAGCCACTGTTATCATGTCTGATACAGTATCTCCTAATAGGTGGTGTCTCTCCCCTTGTATTTTAATTTTCCCCCGGTGGTTTTGCAATACCAGTATGTAAAGCTGAAGGAAAACAGCCCCCAGGCATTATTGCACGATGCAGAATGTGTCAGGAGGAAATAGTTGCAGGGAAAATATGTATCAGGTATGACGAGTTTTTAACTTTGTTCCTTAATGTGTTCCTAAGAGTTCTCTCATTTTTGGCTATAGCTACAAAAAAAACAAAGATAAAGGCTGGAATGGTTAATGTGGTTCTTCTGGAGAGATATATTGTTCATATAATATACTCTTACTCAAATACTTCTGTATTTCTTCTAGACACAGGTCGCTCACAATGTGTCATTCATAATTACCAGTGGGAGCAAATATTTCCACATGGATATGAAATTTCAATGTGTGCTATGTTAAACCTGGCATTTGGCATGAGGAATTAATGACCTGTGCATTAAAAAGTATAATAATGTATGCTTTTTAAAGACAATTCCTGACCTTGGTATTTAAGGGAGGAGGTTTTTATGCCTATCTGAGCAATCTGTGTGAGGGGAATGGAAGGGTGCTGATGGCATCTTGATTACACAGAGACCATTTGTAGCTCTGGCAGGAATTGTGTGTGTGTGTGTGTGCTCGTCACCCAGGCACATGATGGAGCTTCCCTGCTCTGTGGAAGGCTTTAATTTGCTTTAGTGGCATTGAAGGTGGAGGGATGTGTGAAGGGGAAGGACTGTTTATGGTTTTGAAGGTGACCTTAGACCAGTGGTATATTTCATAGTTCCCACAACGCAAGAAATAAGCGATAATGGCATTTAAATCTAGGGAGAGTGGTGTCAAGTACTTTGCTTTCCTGGTTTTCTTTCTTTTTGTTTTGTTGTTTTCATTTGTTTGTTTGTTTTGGAGTTTTTTTTCCCTCTCCAGCACATACAAATGTGTACTTATCCCAGTAAATTAAGCCACCGTGCCAACACTCTAAAACAACACAAAATGCCACTGTAGTTTTCAAGGCTGGACTTTCACTGTAAAAGATGTCATACTAAGTTTAACTCAGAGGAGAACATACATGTTTTATATTANGTCTTGGTGCAGCTTATCGTGTATGAGAACAGAAAAAGATGAGGAAAATTGTGAAGGAATATGTGTGTTGGGAGTTTCCTGTTTATATCAGGGTCTCAGTTTTGGGAAAACATTCCTGAATTTTTAAATGCTGAGAAACAAGGGGGAGGTGACCTAAAAAAAAAAGTAGTTTAAAAAGAGTGTACATAAGTCATGAAATTTGTTGCAGAGAAAAGCAAAGTTTTTTTAAGTGTGCTCTTCAGTTCTGGGTGTGATTGCTGCCTCAGTGTCATAATTTATTTGGGATTGTGGCCTGCTCAGTTCATTAACACACAGATCGATTTGAATGAAATTGGTTGTGGTTAGACATTTCAAAAGGTGAAAATTAAGTGTCTAACTTCAATCGAGGTGATGACATCAAGTGGTTTTGGTGGTTTTTTTTCTCTGCAGGTTGTCTTGGAGTGGAGTAGAGACCAGTATCATGTTATGTTTGATTCATACAGAGACAACGTCGCCGGCAAATCGTTTCAGAATCGGTGAGCTGTACCTACACCTGACACTATTGCACATTTTACTTTCTAATTAAATATCTAAATCAATTAGTTGAAGTAAAATACTGTAGAGTAAAACCTTATTGTATGGGCTCTAAATCTGCAGCAAGTTTTAAACTTAGTGGGTGCTTAGTGCATAATCTCCCAGTTTGGAAGATTGGCTTTTGGAATCTCTAGTCATAGAATAAATTTGCCCCCATGGCTGAAGGTTGGGCATTTTTGAAATCTGCTGACTTGAGTCAGGTTCTTCCATCTAAAACACTCCTTTCCCAGCTGTAGCATTCCAGAGACTGTCAAACCAGTAATTTAACTGATCACAACAAATGTAGAAAAGCTCCTGCCATTGAATTTCTACTCCTCTGGAGGACGTTTAAGTTCAATGCCTTGTAAATAAACCAGAAGTTAGTTATCTCTGTAGAAAAAATTTAAATAATTGAATAGAGGGTAATTGTATTCAGTAAATTGACTTTTCTTTGTGTGGAAGGGTAGCCTCCTGCATATGTGAGAGGCTTTCTGGGTGGTGCTGTTGAGGCAGGCAGCACTGCTGCTGAGATGTTCAATTTGTCTCAGAATGCCCCACTATTATCCTCTTGAATATTGCAGCTCAGTTAGGAACATCAGTAAATTGAGTACAAAATGTTCCTGCCCATTGTGCTGTGACAAGCTACTGGCTGACCTTTTACCAAATTTTGTGCTTCAGTTGTTGAGTCTGAGCCAGTAGGTGCAAGCTCTGTGCATGGCATGCTGTGCAAGGGCAAGTGGACAAAATACCTGCCTGAAAGCTGGGGCTCTGAATTGGTTTAGGAAGGTATTAAATAGCTTGACACTGGAACTTTTGAAAATAATAATTGGGGTATCCTCCTGCTGTAAGGGACTCAGATTCATGTATAGCAGTGCCTGCTGACACAAAGCTGTGGGCCTTGGAGAGGAGATTATCATAAAAAAAATAGGAAAAAGGTAGCAAACCCCTTCCTTCTGACTTATGCTTGCTAGGAAATCAGTAACTCTCCAGAAACAGCTCCAGGATATTCAGTTGTGTCAAGGATTAATTTGCTGTGATTAATAACTGTCTGCTGTGTCTAGAGTCTGAATTCATGTACCCAAATTAGATTGTTGTTTTATGAAATGCCCTGTTAATATAATCTGAGACATTCCTAGGATAGAGGCTTGGTCCTGTTGAGACCTTATTGGCTCTTGCAATTAAATAACAGTAAGGTATGATTTAAGTTATGCTTCATGCTGTCCTGGAAGTAGTTGGTGAATTAAGGATGTGTTCAGATCTTGGTACTGACTTGAAAAATATTTGATGGCTTTGAAGAAGGTGAGACACCAGTTTGAGTCAGTGAAATTTAGAGCATAAGTTAGTATTTCCTTTAGCTACTGAACAGTTAAAACCACTTTGTATCCTTTTGGTTGCTGTTTTGTCAAAGACTTGTGTATAATTAGGACATGATATATATATATATAGCTAAAGAGAGTCTTTTTGCTTTGTCTTGTTTGCAGCCCAGACACCAAATATTTCTGTTGTTAGACAGAAATTGCTATTGTAGGGTGGCATGCACACTTGTAATGTAATATTAAACAGCTCATGTAGCTTTCCTTTGAATTATGTAGGCTTTGTTTACCCATGCCAATTGATGTGGTGTACACCTGGGTGAATGGCACAGATGTGGAACTGATCAAAGAATTGCAACAGGTCAGGGAACAGATGGAGGAAGAACAGAAAATAATGAGGTAATAAGCTTGGATATTTTTCCCTTTAACTGACAGCAGCAATCTAATGCTCTACTAGATTTTGTTATTTTTTCCTGTGTTACTCAACATGAAAACTAAAAGCACATTTTTTCACTTCTTCATTTGATTATTCCCAAAACCTTGTTTCAGTTCTGCTTTTAGTTGTCAAATACTGACTAATTAGAAAATTGTTTAAGATAAGCATAATAATTAAGGCTGTTGTGTCATGAATTTGTAAAATGCCGTGTGGAAAACTGTGCATTGTGTATGACATTTTGTATTGACTTCTAAAAAAGTTTGTAAATAATAATAATAATACAACTTTGCCTCAAATATATAGCCTCTCTCCATCCCTTTTTTCTCTCCCCACCCCTCTGGTATTTCTTTTTATAATAGAATTCATAAAATCTTGACAACATTCCTTAAGTTCTTGTTTTTAGATTAGTTAGATTCATGGTCTCACAAATACTGAAACTGAGAAATGGGAAAATAATTTATACATATTATAAAGGTATGAGTTGGCCTTTGTGGAAGAAAAGACATGCATTGCTGCATTTGTTGTTGTAGATTGTGCAAAGTTCTGCAAAATTACTGATTTAAACCTTCATACACAGCTGCTGCAGATACCTTGGGTTATGTCTGGTAACCATTGATTTAGTTTTTGATAAGCAGCTCTGCTCACATGATCTGTTTTGGCCAGTGAATATACTAAATGGAAGGACAAGTCTGTATTTTAAGAGTTATAATAATTTAGTTCAGAATAATGAGAAGTTCACAAGTTAGTGCTTTGATTTGATTTTTGTCAAGCTATGTCTTGCAGTTAAGGTACAATTGACAGTATGATCTCAAGAGAAATTCTTGATCTTTATTACTTAAACACTGGAAATATTAAAACTTTACATTCAATGACCTTAAACATAGACAGTCTCTGCTCTGAAAACCTTTCCAATTTATGGTAATATTTTCCTAGCAGTTCATATAGCTAATATTAGTGGGTTTAGCTTTGTCATCACTCATGCTGTGATTCCTGTTTCAAGAAGGGAAAAACACATGTTTTTTTTTCCATAACACTGCTTTGGAAAGTTGCCATTAAGCTTATGAATAAGACTGGTGTCTATACCATGTTTGCTCTCTACAGGGACACCTGGTTCCCTCCCATGTAGGGAATTTTTTTCATGTCCTTTGAATTCAATGAGCACTGCTATAAAAAGAGCTGTTTCACAGACCTTATCAGAATATTTATGTTAGGCTAAACAATTCAGTCAACCTAGTTTCAGGTCACTTCATCCTGGTTTCTTACAAGTGTTTCTCACATCAACATCACTTTTGTTAAGTAACCTAATAGCCTAATAATAACCCTATAAATTCCTGTTAGCAGAAAAAGTCCTGCTGCCACAATTCTCAGCACAGGCTTGAATTTTTGAGCTCCACACTGCACGTGAGCAGTGAAGGGCACGTGTCAGTCTGTGCTCACCTTGGCAAGGCCATGGCAAGGCCTTGGCAGCTTTTTATCTGGGTTATTGGTGTTTTGACAATGTGTCCCTGACTCAGTTAACAATCTGAAATTAGATTCAATTCCTTACTGTCAATTCCGTGTTGTTTAATATCCTTGTTTTAACTTTGTAATAGGGAAATCCTTGGAAAGAATGCAACAGAACCAACAAAGAAGAGGTCAGTTTTGGGGATTTTTGGGTTTAAATTGGAATAACTGGTATTCTACTCATTGGTTAGCTGAAAGCAGACGCTGGCTGGGGGGGTGGTTTGGTTTTCTGTTTCCTATGCCTTTTCAAGAGCTGACAGCATGATAATATATAAGGTGAATAAAAGTAATACTATTGTGACATGCATGAATGAGCTTCTTAAAACATAACAGTTTCTGGAGTTTGGAATGCACATCCCTGTCACTATTTAGGATTATCTCCTGCTCTGAATATGAAAAAAATTCCATGCTTTTGAAGTGTAAGACTCCAAGTACATATGCATTAAAAATTCAATGTTGCTTTCACCTGCCATTTGTACACATGGCACTGCAATTAATTGTAGAGTCCACAACTCTACAGGTCCATTGCAGCAGGACCAGGTCTGTCCCAGTCATTTGGCTTGGTCCTTTTGTTATTTAAGAGATTCTTTATAAGGTCTCTTCTGTGAGTGGACTTGGAAATCTTGGAAACTTTTGAAAAAACAGTTATAGGAATGAACTAAACACTACCAGTCAGATATTTGCCTTCTGCAGGAAAATAAGCATGCTCCTCAATAATTTCCCTCTGCCACAGCAATTATTACAAATAATTAATCAGATTTTACAAAATTACATTTAAGATTGATTTTTCTTTTTAATCTTAAATTTTCTAGCGGTGTTAAATATGCCTTTGGTGTTTTGCTGTAGTGAGAAGCAGCTGGAGTGTTTGCTGACACACTGCATCAAAGTGCCCATGCTTGTCCTGGATCCTGCACTGCCTGCCAACCTCACACTGAAAGACCTGCCGTCCATCCATCCTGCTTTACGAGCTGCTAACAACATGTTCTTTGTAGCAAAACCAAAAAACCCTTCCACCAACGTGACTGTAATTGTTTTTGATAGCCCTAAGGATGGTAAGAAGCTCCTTGTCAGATTCCATCCAGTTTTCTAGAGCAAGTTTTTAGTAAGCTGCTGTGCATTATTTTTGTTGGTTTTTTTCCCTCCAGTACTGACTTTGATGCTGATTTTCTGTTTGACTTTAGCAAGTCATTCAGTGTCTCTGTTGCCCTCAAACTGTTTCTCTGAATGATGACATTAATGATACTGTTTGCTTACCTCCCAGACAACTGATTACACATGATTAGAGTTCTGTGCTTTAAAAAGCTATTGCAAAACAGGGTTGATATCTGAATATCTGTGTTGCTCTGATAATCTCAAGAGGCTGGGATTTAGACTGGGGAAGATTAGTTTTAGAAATCCTCTTTTAATTGCTGTGAAGTCTAGTTTGAATAACGTGCAGTAAGTTCTGCCCTTGTTCAAAGGATTGGCAACTGTAAAACAAAGTTATTCATGTGTTTAACATCTTAGGTCTTAGAGCAGGTATGAGTTCCATATTTTGTTTAATATGTAGTGCCTGACCACTAGTCCAACCACTGTTCTTTATTTTACATCCAAGAATTATTTACTGTTTATAAAGACAACTTTTCACACTATAAATATTCGAATATCCTTAATTTGCAAAAGTATTTCTTGGTTACCACAATACAGAAGTGACTTTATACTGGAAGAAGTTTTTGATTTGCAATTTTCTGTATTCTAGTTGAAGCTGCCCATTCTGGAATGTTGAAAGACAACAGCAAACAGATAGTATGGAGGGGTTACTTGGTATGTACTTTGACAATCTGTTGATTAGTTTTCATGTGTGTTAAATATTCTGTGCATTTTTAGAAAATTTCTGTGCTCTTCTTTTTCCATAACTCACGTATATTAAAAAGTAAAACCTTTCAGAGCAACCCCTATTATTATGTCAATTCTTCTACCTTTAAAATGGTCTTTATAACCTGTTTTCTTGTTTTTAGACTACAGACAAAGAAGTTCCAGGTCTGGTATTAATGCAAGACTTGGCCTTTCTTAGTGGATTTCCAGCTACATTCAAAGAAACAAACCAGCTACGAGCAAAGCTGCCTGAGAGCCTGGCCTCTAAAGTGAAACTGGTAAGGCTCAGGAGGGAAGAGTTGTACTGGTCTTTTGGAATGGCTCAGGTGTGGAATCTCACCCATCTAGGAGACTTAGGAGATTTCTAGAGTAATCTGAGGTTTTTTGTGTGATTCTTTCCCTGAGTTGTGAAGAGTAGCAAACTGACTCAAAGAGTTGCCTACAAAAGTGATTGTTCCTAAGAGCTCCTCTTCTGCAATTTGGTTAGGCAGATAAATATCTGTATAAACACAATTTCTTCTCAGATATCCACAATATTCCGCAGTTTTCTTTCCAGTCATCTTTGCTGTGTTTCTTTTCCTGGTGGTGAATGCTTTAAAGCAATTAAATTTGGATTATTATACCCTGTGTGGTCATAGCAGTGAATTCTTTCCCAACCAGTCCTCTATTCTTGATAGCAGCAATTCATGTATATTATGAAGAAACCTACTTATGAATGTAAGAATGTTTTATTTTCATGCATAAAGGTTTTTGCATCAAGTGTGGATTTGGTTGTTTCTGCAGAAGCCTTTGGTGTGTTCTGAGCTCAGAGTCAATTCTTTCTTGGATATGAAGGGTAGGCAGTAATAGTAAACACAGCCAAGAGTGATTTTCATCTTACCAAAGGGAGATGCTAGGTTAATGCTACAGTTTAATAGAAAAAAAGGTGATTATTTACAGTCTCCACTGACATTTGCAGCAATGAGTCTCTTGTTATCATTTCTGGAATCTCTGAAGTGCAGTGAGATGCTTGGTGGAGAAGAAGAAAATTGTGTTTGAACTTGAACTAGACTTAGGTCTCACAGATGCCTGCTGATGCTTAATGGGTTTGTGTGTAAGTGGCTATTTCTTACTTCAACACCCCAAGTAAAGAAATAACAATAAAAACTTTGAACAATGCTGCTGTTAGAAGGGAAGAAAGGTGAGAGAGGGAGGAGTGTAGTTATCAGAGCATTTGTGTTGTATGTTGATAATGCTGTTTTGGTTGGATTGCTTTAGTTTGGTTGAAATAACTTCTAAATCCAAGACCAAAATTGTTCATCTAAACCAGAGAGTTCTTCTAAAAATCTAAATATCTGGGCAAAGCAGCTGAGCTCAGCTAGAGGTGATTAAAATGTGAAGATTCATGGTATAATGGATCTGTTTTCAAGGTGAATTTTATCTGTTAGAGTCTACTGATTTTTATTTTTTTTTTTTGTACTTGTGGCCTGCACTGTAATGTAATGATATAGAAGTTTATTTCAAGATGAAAGTTGAGCAGTAGCGTGTCTGCTGGTCACATTTGTTGTTGTAAGTCATGTGTTATGACAGATGAAGTTGAAAGTGATATTTGGCAGTTTTTTATTGTCCATGTATTCTTAACTGAGGGTTAGAAAGCCACTAGATGGAGATGTTACTCTGCTTGTGCAGCCAGTGGCCACTGGGCTGCTTCTTTAAGGATTCCAAAGACCTTGCCTTGGATATAATGTGAAGAACTGAATGTTTAATTTTCACTTCCCTCTTGCCCCCCACCTTAACTACATTTCTAAAGGACACTATTATTCAGCCTAAAGAGATGCTTGTAACTTAAAAACTGCATTTGTTTCAGAACTTAATTTGTTTGATTTTGGGTTTTTTGAGCTGTTGTGCTAACGATTTTTCACTGAAATTGGACAGAGTGGTGAAAATGTTTGGGAAAAGTTGATTTTTCCTTCAAGGTTTAATATCCTAATTGCTTCAAGGAAAACTAAGAGCTTGCAGATCTCCCTCTTTGCAAAATATCATCTTTAATCCACATGTACACACATACACAATATAGACAAGTTATGTTAGAAACTTAGGGATGTCTTAATGTCCTTGTCTTACTAATGGAGGTAAATCCACGTGGGAAACTGCAGGCACAGTGATGTTGAGTGTTTGCTGTCCTCAGGATGGGGGAGAAGGATGAGGATTTGGGATTCTTACTGCTGCTCCTCAGTGCTTCTGGAGCAAACAGCTGGCTCCAGGAGATGGAGTTATGATCACACAGATGTGGCAAGTAAGCTTTGTAAAAAAACAAACCCTGAGGCATTGCATTAGTTTTGACTCAGAAATGGCCCATTTTATAAAGGGCACTTGAGACATTTGTAAAGACAAGAGTGTTTTGTATTTGTAAAGCTTTTTGTAACTCTTCAGCATATGCTTCCTTTCCCTTGCTGTGTAGGCTTATGAGTTTTCCCAATACCCACATTGGAGTGGGAAAAGAGAAGCTTCTTATTTCCTTAATAATCAGCTTTGGTCATTAAGAAGATAGGGTATAATAATTTAAGGACTGGCTAGGAATCTAAATCCCACCTCAGGAAAAAAAAAATGCTCTTGAGGCCCTTACCTTGAGAAAATGGAAATGAAGGCATTTACTTCTGCATGGGGTGTCTGAGCTCATCTGATTCCTAGTCTAGTAATCTGGAAGTGAAACATGCTGGCTCCATGCTGGAGAACCTGCATTTCAGGTTCCCTGGTGGAGATCAGGCAGTTCTCCTGTCTTGCTTTCATGTGTGTGATGAAAACGTGTGTCTGTGTGTCCCAGTGGTGGTGTGGGTGTGTGTGCAAGGTGATTCTCAGCCCCCCTGTGTTTGCAGAGGCTCACCTGGTCACACTGACTCTCTGCAGTGAGAGAGTCACCTCCTGTTCTGTTCTGTGGGATTTGCTGTCTCGTTTGGGCAGGATGAAGCTGTTCTCTGGAAGGTAATATTTCAAGGGAATGGGTGATTGCATCCATCCCTACAGAGAGGAGGTCGATACCTGGGAGACATTAAAAAAAAAAAATCTGCCAGGAGACAATTCCATTTTGAGTGTACCAGCAGCAAAGTGCTTGGAGCAGAGCTTGAAATTTATTCAAATATAGTTTTTTCACCAGATAACTTCACTGAAGTCTAAATTTATTGATAGCTTGCTTAGGAAAAGACTGGTTTCTTCAAAAGATATTACTGAAAAAAATCCCTCTTTTATGTAATAAAAGTGATCTATTCCATGCAGGGAATAGCTAAACTCTGATGCTGAGAAATGGAACATGTTTTTTCATTGCTTCCTGTATGTGCTTGAAGTACTACAAATTAAAACTACTACAGCATGTATGCTGTGTTAGTGGGGGATAAATGTTTGTAATTAATCTAATTAGGAGTTTGTAGTACTTATTTTGCCGAGTTTGGGAGCAAGTTAAAGAGAAACTAAATGTTCTTACATGCTTTCAAAGCTCTAAGATGGTAATATTTTTGGTTTGTTGTATGTATGATTTATGAGACAGATTCTAAGGGGCTGTGTGACACTGTTGTATTGCTAAATAAAGCACATAGCCATGCTGGCAGCTTTGCAATCTGCAGCATTTCAATGCTGATATTTTTGGAGGTTGCTGCCTGCAGTCCGTAACTATACCTCAGCCATTTAGCTAGTGAAGCCATCCTTTCCACCCATAACTTCAGATGATTCCCTGGAAGGTCTGAGATTTATCAGATTTTTCTCATGACAGACCTCATAAGTCAGATTGAAAGATCTCAAATAGCATATGAGTCAAAGCATCAACAGCTTTAATATGTCACGAGTGGAACAGCTGGTCTGGCTAAGGGAAGGGCTGCTAACTCTGGGACAAGGGTTGTTTTAAAATGAGCAGAAAGGGTCAGATTTAATAAAAAATAAAGAAATAAAACCACTTAGAGTTGTTATGAAGGAAAATGTGATGGTTTTTCTTTTCTTGAACATAATTATTGAGATTTGATAGCTTATGAATTGCATTTACGCTGAAAATTTGGTAGATGTGGTTATCTTGTGTTGCCTGAAGGAAAAAAATTAAGCATTGCATCAAATAAATATTATCAATTAACTGTGTTTATTAGACTGTTATTATTTATTAGACTGTTGAACTGCATGCATTTAGAAAATCAAAGTGCAGTCCTGCTTTTAGCTTGATTGGGTCTGCTCATTGTGTGATAAACACAGCATTTATTGGGTTGTGCCATATTCCCAGGGAGCTGCTTTGATGCCCTGTGATCTGTAAATTATGCTCTCTGTTAGGGTGTGTAGTGCAAGCCCCTGATCCTGTGCATTATGAAATCTGATATACAGACTTTACTGATGGCAAGAGATAAAAACAGCAGAGAGATCAAACAGTGCACAGCTAAGAAATGACCTTAGCAGCATATTGGCAACCAGCAGTAAGGACTCAGAGACCTGCATGGATTAGCTCTGGAGCCCTTTGTATCTCAGATTTCAGAGCTGTAGGTTGAACTAACTGTAAACCATTCTGAACATTTCACACTTCTGACAGTGAGGATACATCAATGCCCTAATTTTCTGGGAAGATCATTTCTTGTTTAACCTGGGGAAAAAAAAGGACAATTCTTTCAGTCCTATAATGAAGTGTTGATCAAACATGAATTTTCTTATTGGAGTGACAGAGAATGGATGAGGACTTAGTATTCATTTACTCCCAAAATATTAAAAACATGAAAAGGTTTACTGTTGCTGGATCCTTGTGTGAAGAGACATTTACTTTGCAAAATAAAAATGAAGCATAATGGTTTGTATCTTTAAATTTTTAATTTCCATTTTACTACTTCTTGTTGTGTTTTTACAAAACTGTAGCTCTTTAAAAACAGTGTTTACCAGTCTTATAAATAACTTAAGGAAAAATAATACCACAAAAAGATGGAAGAATGCTGCTGGAGTTGTTTCTCTGCTTGTATAGTTGCAGCTCTATTCAGAAGCCAGCGTGGCTCTCTTGCAACTGAATAACCCCAAGGGTTTCCAAGAACTGAGCAAGCAAGCAAAGAAGAACATGACTATAGATGGGAAAGAATTGACACTTAATCCTGCTTATTTGCTGTGGGACCTCAGCTCTGTCAGTCAGGTGGGTAAATTCTCTTACAGCAGGTAAATGTTACAACATTTCAAAACTGCAGGTACAGGCTAAAGAGTCAGTGGCAAGGAACATGGGATTTTTTCCAGAAGCTTGGAAGTATAAAGAATCAAATATTTATTAGCTTGTAAGAAAACAACATCACAAGAACACTGTCCAGTTCTCAAATCAATGGGAAAGAAGGATCAAACAGTGTGATATTTTACTTACATTTTCATGTTCTCTAGTTAAAGTGGAAAATGTTGCCCTCTGCACGTGTTCTGATAAAGCTGTGTGCAGTCAAGTCCTGAAAGGCTTAACTTATCCTCACTGGCAGATAAGCAGGCTTCTTGTATGAGGAGATAAAGGATTTTTTAACAAACATGATTATCTCCTTCCCAATATATTTCTTAAACACTTTTTGCTTTGCAGCATCATTTATGCTGAGCAAGTGCTAATTGCTTCTCTTTCAAAAATGTTGAAGTCCTGAAATACAGATGTCTGTAAGGAAAGGTTTACTTTAAATGCTTTTGATATAATGAAGGATGTTTGGTTTAAAAACAAGAAATAAAATAACAAAGTGTCTGTTTCAAGATTTGATATTCTGCAATCTTGGGGTTTTTCCTCCTGCTGGAATTTAACTGTAAATATCAAGTGGCATGATTAATGTAACCACTCCTGAAAAGCTTGCAGTCTCTTTGTATCCTGTGACCTGGACTTTTGGGGAAATATTCCTACTTAATACCAGCCCTGAGCTCAAACTTTATTATTTCCCCATGCTGAAATTATGCTTTAATTTGTGAATGAGCACCTAGCCAACAGCTGCTGGTGTTGCTAAAATGTTTTCAGTTGTTGTTGTGAATCTGAAAGCTGCATTTCTGTACATATTAGAAAATTTACATACAGTATGTAGAATCTGCAGTGAAAATGGTAATTATTAAATATTCAACTACTTTCTTGAGTTTTCTCTTTCATTTGGGGATTAGAAAAGTTCCTTTTAGGTAGCCTCACTTGTTAGTTTTAGGAGAGGTCATTAAGTTCTCATAAATGAGAAAAAAAATGTGTTTCAGTGTCCTATAACCTAATTTTGTTACTTAACTGATGAGTTTCTAACTGAAACATTTTTAATTTAATAAAAATATACAGAAATATTTAGCAAAGTTTTGTTCATTTTCTCCTGCTTAAATTCTTTAAAATAATAGAACAGAGGATAAATAAAGAGCAGCCACATCATGACACTTCCAGTATATCTATATTAGCTGACATTTATATACAGCTCATGATGCAATGCACTTGAAAGGCCCGAGCCTCCTGAAACTGGATTTCTGAAAGGTGATGTTACTGGTCTGAAATGCAGGAGGGGGTGTTTTTCCTGCTGCATTCTTCAAGAACTTTTTTCAGCATGGTCAGCAGACATCCTAATGATACCAGGTGGTCAGCCAATGATGTCAGAAGGTTGTACTGTGCACCTTGATAATTTGGAAGACTATAATTCTTTGTAAGAATAATGGTTATTATAATTAGACTTTTTATTTTTGAATGTCTAAATCCTGAAGTGCTCATGCACCCAATATCCCAAAGCACACTGTCCTTACCTAGCTGGATCAGAACTTCAGTGTTCTATTGAATTAAAGAAATATGAACATTGATCTAATATCAATGTCCATCTATTAAGGGACAAAGACTCTCTAACAGTTTGGAGTTACAAAGTGTGTGTTTATTATGGCTGGGCAGTGTGTGGGATATCTCCCTAATGCACACTGCGAAGTTTCACAGGTGATTACAAAGCTTTTATGTACAAAAATGTTGAATATACAAAACACAAATGCATATTCATACCTTTGTCATTTCTCCTTCTCTGCTTCATATGCTACTTGGCAAGGAGGCTGTTAAACACTCCTGGTTTGTTTCCTGAAATGAGTCGGGGTCTTTTTTATGAGGAATCAATTAAAATGATGAAGTAAACGAAGTCTTCCTCGCTTTGAACTTGTTACCTTTTTTGGGTATTCCTGGCAAACAAATCCTTGGTAGAATTTACAGTTTCTTGTGTTCAATTTGTTTCCCACCATGGGAAAGCTGGCTATTGTCCATAAAACTGACAAGCAATGAGTTATTAGATCCTGGATATCTTATCTGAGATCCAGCATCTGTTGGATAAAGCTTATTTGTCTCTTTTTTTAGCTAACAGAGCATCTATTCTAACTATAACCTTAACTTTCCTAAACCCCTCAATTCCTCAAAATGAACACCTCACTATTTAAAATGAAGAAAGGCTTTTTTCTTCCCCTTGGTGCAGTCCAGGCAGGATGAGGATGTTTCTGCCAGCCGCTTCGAGGACAACGAGGAGCTGCGCTACTCGCTGCGCTCCATCGAGAGGCACGCGCCCTGGGTGCGCCACATCTTCATCGTCACCAACGGGCAGATCCCCTCCTGGCTCAACCTGGACAACCCTCGCATAACCATAGTCACACACCAGGTACAGCTCAGCCAGACTGCTGCTGGGAAAGGGCAGCAGCATAGCCTGTTGGGTTTGGAATGCTTGAGGCAAAATGTTGTGGATTTTTGGAAGACGCGAGATTCTCTTCCCTCTCTCACCCAGGGCTTTATTGTGTATGTCATTATATTTTGGCTGACTATACATCAAGTTCACTTTTCCAAATATTAAGGCTTCAGCTGACATTATACCCATGTCTAATTTCCTTATAGAGTCTATTTATAAAAGCCCGGAGAGAAGAAAATGTAATCTGAATCTATAAAGGGTCTCAGAACCAGTAATAACCTAATAAGCTTGAGACAGGATGGATTACAATTACTGGAACTAAGAAGATGGCTGCAAAAAAAGTATCTATGCATTCTAAAAATATTATTTGAAAAGAGAAGAGGAATCCTTTAAGCTTCCTGAATAAGTGAAACCAAATTCTCTAGTAGCTTATTATGAGTTGAGAAGTAATTTTGGTATCTGGACTTGCCATAGGAATTCTGCACAACTGAAGTGCTAAAGAAATACTTCTTCAACAACTTCTGCTGTCTGCTGGTGAAGTTATTTGAAAAAGATGGCACAATTCTGACTTCTTGAATGCTGCAACAGGTTCAGTTTGCTAGAAATTTTGTGCAGCCTGAAATTCCTGAGAATGATAAATGTGTACTCTGAGCCTGGTCCAGTACGCACTGAAAGAGGAGTGTGTAAAAATTTGTGACTTTGTGAGCAATCAAGTGCAGTTTCTTAGTTAAGCAGCAGAACTGAAAATGGTTTTGTGTGGGGCAAAAGAGATACCCAAGTCTTTTTTTCGTTTTTTTTTGCTTTAGTATCATTTTTCTTTTTTATCTAATCTCATTTTTGATAAATGTTTTTTAGTACGTAAGTATCATGTATTTGTGTGCCTGACTGAAACAGTTTTTGGTTGTTGGGGATTTTCTTGTTTTAGGAAATATTTCAGAATGTGAGTCACTTGCCTACCTTCAGTTCACCAGCTATTGAAAGTCACATTCATCGTATCAGTGGCCTTTCTCAGAAGTTTATTTATCTCAATGATGATGTTATGTTTGGGAAGGATGTTTGGCCTGATGATTTTTACAGTCACTCTAAAGGTCAAAAGGTAAGCCATTATAAAAGGATATTTTAGCAGAAGTAGAACTTTTCTACTTTAATGACAAAAGTCAAAGGAATGCTGCTTTGAAAGGGAGAGCACTCACTCCAACTTTTATCTCTAAAGGTTCATTGTTCTTTACTAGAGAGCCATTGGCCAAGGTCCAGGGTGTGGAAGGCTCTTCTGTGAATTCCTGTGTGTGCTGTGTTTGTAGGATTACTCTTTTTAGTGTTCTCTCCTACGTGTGGCTGTTTGTAATGGTTCCTCTGTCAGGATTCACTGTCATTTCAGTGTTACTCTCTAATTCTCCTGTTTTCTGTTGGAGCTCTGGTGAGACTGATGTGGTGTTTGGCAATTGCCAGGCTTCCTTCCTTTTAAACTCTTTTTGTTTTGTGGGAAATACTCAAAACAAACAAGAATTGGGTTTTTGTGGGAACACTCAGATCAGATGACATTTGAGCTGGTCTAATATTGATTTTTACCATTAATTGCCTCTGTTCAGACGCTCATATCTATACTATATATATAATTATTTGCTAAAATAGTAGATATTGTTCCATGTTTATGAGTGTAAAGTGTTTCAACAAACGCATTATCAACAATTGGGGTTTAATCAAGGAAAGAAGGCTGAGGAAACATTAACAATAGTTATGCATAAACACTCTGTCTGCCAGCAGGGTTTTCATCCCTTAGCTTGATCTGCAAGAGTGATGTGGAGGAAAAAATTGAAGCTTTATGTATTATTATTTCTGTTAAAGCAGTGGGTACACAAGGCACCAGAGACCAATGAATTAAACATTTTTTGCAGGCAGATGTGCTGCACACAAATACAGAGGGGTTGAGCTAAATCAGTTTAAACTACATTAAAATAACTGTTTCAGTACTTGGGAATATTAGGAAGCTTTTAGTTGTTTTAAATCTCTAAGGATGGAGGCACATAACTCTAAAACCATATTGTTAGAGCATTTGTATTGTTCTTTAGTTGTTCATCCCAGTTATGATGGAGTCAGCTTAGGTGCAGTGTTTGTGGTAACCAGATCAGCAAGTGTTACTGTAGGAATTGTGCTGCTAAAATCTTGAAACAATAAAGTCTAAAGGAAAATGTGTGGGGTTTTTAATGCCTCTGCAGTTGAAAGAACACACATGCACACTTTTTTTTTATTCTGCTAATTCTTAGGATTATTTAAGACATAGAGGATGAGATGCCTCAGGGATTGTGTTCCACATGTGCTGCTTATCTCATGGCTGGTTAATAAAGAGACATTTTGAGTCAGGAGAACCACTGAACTGCAGAGATGTTTTGGATTTTAAGTTCACCCTTCCTATGTGACAAAAGAGAAGATACCAGTTTTCATTGGAGTATGGTTTGCAGAAGTAGATTTGGGAAGTCCTACTTTCATTTCTGGCTGTTGCTGCTTTGCTGTATGGCCTTGGGAATTCTTCAGTTCTTCCTTCCATTTGAAAGGGATAACATTTACTTCACAGACAATGCGGTTTAAATTCTGTTTGTGAAGTTCTGTAAAATCTTAAGGCCCTGTACACAGGGAGACATTATTCTAATTCTCCATATTCAAAGAAACAAGCTCAGTTGACTTCTCTTTGCCAGTCCTTGTCTCAGACTGTAATGTTTGTTCCAGGTGTACTTGACTTGGCCTGTGCCAAACTGTGCTGAGGGATGTCCTGGCTCATGGATTAAAGATGGTTACTGTGATAAAGCCTGCAATAACTCAGCATGTGATTGGGATGGAGGTGATTGCATTGGTAAGACAGCAATGTTGAATTTAGGAAAAGTCAACTGTTTGTTTTTCCTTACAAGAATAATTCTGTCATTTGTCTTTTTCATATAACCCCAGAATTTGCCTCCTTTAGTAACAGAAGAAGTTGACTTCCAGATTAAAACCTTATTTCATGCAAGCTAAGAATTTCTATGGAAAATAACAAGAAACAATAACGCATAGTATAATCTTTCATTAGGTATCAACTTCAACTTAGCTGAGAAGTTTTGAAATTTATATTATATATTAATAATAATGTACACAATAATGTACATAATCCAAATAATAATGGATTGTGATGCTGCACTATTAGTTTTTTGATCAAATTTTAAAGACTGCAGTGTAATAAAATGAAGTAGTACTTCTGGATTGAGGAAGTGATAACTTTGTAGGAGGCTGTAAAGTCAAAACTGCAAGCAAGGAATAGTAAATCAGCCTTTTGCCTGCCTTTTTGTAGTTAAGACAAAATATGTTGGCACTTTGGATTACCTTTTCACTTGATTCCTAAACTTCTATACTGAGTTTAAAATCTATAGCATGCACAAACTCATGGAGGTCTAGTTAGAATTTCCCCCTTTTTTATTTCACTGATGATTGTTTCATCTTCAGTCTAGCTTTAACGTGGTGGCCTAAATGTGCCTTTCTTTGGTTGTTTGAAGATCTTACTTGCAGTGGGTTTGTTTTTCCTTTTCTCCCCAGGTAACAGTGGGGGTAATCGCTATGTTGCAGGTGGAGGTGCAGTGGGAGGCATTGGCAATGGCCCACCATGGCAGTTTGGAGCAGGAGTTAGTGGTGTTTCCTACTGTAACCAAGGCTGTGCCAATTCCTGGCTAGCAGACAAATTCTGTGACCAGGCCTGCAATGTCCTCTCCTGTGGATTTGATGCTGGTGACTGTGGCCAGGGTATGTAAAAAGGATTGCTGATGAACTTCCTGTAGGAATTCTCTTGAATTGCCTGACCTTTCTTCATTCATCATTACTCTCAGTTTGGGTTGAGGTGTCCTGTACAAGCATCTTTGCCTGACTAAGGACAGTGGAGCTGATGATGCCTGTAGCAGTTAAAAAGAACCTCTCTGATGCTGACAGAGTGAGTTCAAGTCTGGCTCTGGGCTCTACTTTCAGTCACAAGTGAGCTTGTCTGAAGGTCACTTGGATATGAGAGATTACCCAGGAGTGAATGATTTAAGATGCTGTCTGGTGTGTGCAGGAGAAGAATTTGTCCTGTTTGGAAGAGCAGAGGCTCCCCTCATTTCAGCTGGGATAAATGTGTTTTTGGTGATTCTATTGCTGGCTGTGAGGTTTTGTTCATCTGGGAGATGACAGATAATCTGTGTTCTGCTGTGGGAGGGAGAAGTTCCTTTCAGCCTATCTGATTTTGAAAATTCCAAATCAAGATGTAGCACTGTAGCAGTGAACTCCAGCTGTTGTAACATTACTCTCCTAAAATGTGAAAAAAATGTAATAGGGACAAGCTACTTATGATTGATACATAATTTTAAGTGACACGAAAATAAGACATTGAGGAAGAGACTTGAAAGAGTGATGAATTATACTGGATTTTAGAATTAGCAAGGGAGTGTCTGGTATCTTTATATATCTGAGTATGTTCTAGTCATCCATTATTGAAGATAAGTGAGCAAAAAGCTGGAAACTTGAGTTGAGTTCTTTCACAAAGCTGTCTCCCTGTTAATATAGTGACTGTAGGTGGGCATATTACTATTAAAAAAAAAGTGAATGATAAATGTCCTGCTGAAAATTGACAGAAGTTTGTTTTGTTTCTTGTTTGGGTTGGGTTTTTTTCCAGATCACTTTGAAGAGATGTACAAGGTGATGCTTCAGCTTAATCAGACCTACTATGTTATTCCCAAAGGTGAATGTCTGCCCTACTTCAGCTTCAGTGAAATAGCCAAGAAAGGAATTGAGGGTTCATACAGTGATAATCCAATTATCCGACATGCTTCAGTTGCTAACAAATGGAAAACTATCCACCTCATCATGCACAGTGGCATGAACACAACTGTGATCTATTTTAACCTTACATTCCTAAATAAAAACGATGAAGAGTTTAAAATGCAAATAGCTGTTGAAGTTGATACTAGGGAGGAACCAAAACAGAACACAACTTCCACGCAAAAATCTAACTCTGATTTTAAAAGTGTAACTTCAGTACCAGAGGCTGAAATGATATTTGAGGATATTCCAGAAGAAAAACGTTTTCCAAGAGTCAGGAGACGTAGAAATGGCACAAAAGAGAGTGCACCTGAAGAGCTGACAATCCCATCTGTAAATGTGTCCCTTCTTCCTGAAGATGTCCAACTAGCACTGCAGAAACTGGACTTGAAGCTGCTAAATGGTGATATAACTCAGAAAGGATATAACCTATCCAAGGCAGCTCTCCTGAAACCTTTCCAGTTTTTAACCACAGCAAAGAGTACTGTAGGCCTGAAAAATAATCATTCAGAAGGTCAGAAGAACCAGAGCAGCTGGGATAAGCCATATAAAAATGTAAATGATGGCAAAACAAAAACAGTAGAAGCAAAGGAAGAAGTTCCTTCAAGGCTCGTGGGAACAAAGGGGACTGTTGTGACAATGAGCACAAATAAACATATTTATAAAGTACAGCCTAAAGCCACACTTCCCTCCCAGAGCACGGGGAGAAAAAATGAAACTCGAGAAAAAGTATTGAATGCACTCATCTTAAGGGAAACACAGAAATCAAAACATACTGGGAATTTTGTTACTGGAGAAGGCCTACAGGGTATGGAAGGAGTAAAAGGGCATGAGCAGGTGGATGCAAATATAAAGGAGGGGCTGGTGGGAAGAAAATTACAGTCTTATGCTGGAAGTTACCAAGGCTTTTTGCCATGGGAGAAAAAGAAGTATTTCCAAGACCTTCTTGATGTGAGTATCTTAATCATTCCTTGCTGGAATAGTTGCATCTTTCTGCATTTATTGGAATACTGTTAATATGATTTATACATTTGAAATGTGCTTTGCCTTTGATGGGCATGGGATTTTTTTGAAAGACACTTTTCACGTAAAATGTGATTTGTTTATGATCTGGGCCTCTCTTAGCTGGGTGGTACAAGCCAAATAACTGTTTCTGTTCCCTTTCTACTACCTTTGCTTGGTCATAATCATCTTTTATTCATTGTATGTTGTCACAGGGCTATTAGACAAATATAGCACTATAAGAGAAAGCTTAAATTTTGATTGCATTTATGCAGATATGGATTCAGTTTATGTTTAAAAAATGCAGAAAATAGGTTTAATGATAAATACCTAAATTCTAAAAGTTAAATTGAAACTCTGCAAAGAAACTGCTTATCTATATTGTTTCAAGAAAATGTATAGGAAATTGCCTCTGCTTCCATCCAAAGCATTTTGGCAGTTTTGAAAAGCTCTAGAAGAGAAAATATTGTGTTTCAGTTTGTAACAGTTGCTTTGCCCTATTTCACATAACAAAGGGCTATGTTTTAAAAAGACTGTCTCTCTCTGTTCATCTGAGATTGAATTTTGCATGAAGAATCTTTATATTTGTATGGATTAATAATCTGCAAAAAAAAGGCAATATTGCAAATAAATCTGTTGACAAATAGGGCCCTTAGTGTGTGTGAGGTGTCAGAGCACAAATATTAAGGAAGCCTTTTACAGAGTAGTTTTCCTTAAAGCATGAAAGCTTTAAGGAAAAGTTTCTTTTATTTCTTTTTAAAGGAAGATCTAAGGGATATAAAGAAAAATATTAAAAAATTCTCTTCCCATTTTTAGATAGGAAAAGAGTTGGCAGCTGGCTGAAATGTGACTTTTCCTGTGTGTCTAGTGTTTTCTGACTTCTTCAGTAGTGTAACCTGAATTTATGCCTGTCCTACTTTTTAGGAAGAAGAGTCATTACTCAAACAAATGTCATACTTCACTGATGGTAAACATGTTGGAAGGCAGCTGAAGGACACCTTTGCTGATTCCCTTCGATATGTAAATAAGCTGTTGAACAGCAAGTTTGGATTTACATCTCGTAAAGTCCCTGCTCATATGCCCCACATGATTGACCGTACTGTCATGCAAGAGCTCCAGGATATGTGAGTGTGCTTTTGCTTGGGATAATGTGAAACTTGGGGAAATTCTGCCTTTCTGTTGCTTTGCTGTAGCCATTTCCAGTGTGTTAATGGCTACTCATTAAAATATGTTTAGGAAAAGAAAATAAGAAATTTATTACAACGTGATAGTTGGGATACAGTGAGATTTTTTTGAGGCACTTTGGAAACTCTGGATAAGAATTTATTTTTAGGTAAGGAATGCTTTCTTCAAGAAATAGAGTGCTAAATGAGCTTTCATTCTTATCTAGGTTTCCTGAGGAGTTTGACAAGACATCATTTCACAAAGTGCGTCACTCTGAAGATATGCAGTTTGCTTTTTCATATTTCTATTATCTTATGAGTGCAGTTCAGCCACTGAACATTTCCCAGATCTTTGATGAGGTTGATACAGACCAGTCAGGGATCCTGTCTGACCGAGAGATTCGCACCTTGGCCACGAGGATCCATGAACTGCCATTAAGTTTGCAGGTACTGATTAACTTTTAGGTCAACTTCAATTTTAAAATCCAAACTGTTAAAAAATAAAACAAGTCAAATTTCTATCCTTGCTTGTAGTATCAGTAACATTTGGCAATTTTTAAATATTACCTGGAAAATGCAGCATTGTGTTCTGCTTGTCATTGTTTGATTGTTTTTTTCTGTGGAGTCTGTGATTAAACTGAGTTCCAGCAGCTTCAGAAGATGGCTCACTGCTGTCTGAGCTCAAGAAAACAGTGTGAGTTTGTCCAAAAAAAAGTCCACTGACAAGGGTTGGATCTTGCTGTGCTTAGTGTGGGTTCTGCACATAGTTAAAGGTAGATCTTGCCCTGTGGAACTTGTGGCCTAAAGAAAGAAGTGAGAAAAAGGACAGCAAGGAAGTCATACTAGTAAATAATATGAACTTCTATTCTTCTGGGAACCTCATAAACAGAGACAAGGTTTTTGTAGGACTTGCACTCTTAAACATGCAGGTAGAGAACAAAGTGTACTGGTTTTGCTTTACAGGGAGGAAATGACAAAGACCAGTGAAACAATTCGTGACACAGGGCACAAAATCGTTGGCATGGTCAGAACAGAGCCCTGCTTTAGTGATCCTGGTCTGTACCTTAATCAGAAAATCCTCCTCTCCTTGCAGTTAATTCTTCTGTTTGTTTGCTTGATTTGGAATTTAATATGATTTGTGAACTCTGCACTGTCCTGACATTATTAGTAAAACTGTGCTTTTAATCTTATATGAAAATGACATTAAGTCATGCCTTACCTGGTCTCAAACTCTGTACTGAGCATTTGCTTTACTTTATAGAGAGTCCCTCTAACTTAGCAGTTATTGAAATGGAGTCTGCTAAATATTGAGTCTTCTCTTGTGGGCAGTAGCATGGACATTTGTCATGCAAATAACATTAAATACATTTGGGCACCCTGAGTTTTTAGAACTGTGTCAGTGAGAAAATTAGTAGGATTTTAAATGGGTTTTTTTTCCCCCTTTCTTTCTGTTAGGATTTGACAGGTCTGGAACAAATGCTAATAAATTGCTCTAAGGCTCTACCTGCCAACATCACTCAGATCCATGTTATTCCTCCAACTCAGGAAGCATATTATGATCCAAATCTGGTAAGAAACATTGTTCTTAAAAGGTGCTGATTTTCTTTCCTGAATATGTATTTTACTTTAAAAGCTGGTTTGATTTCTAGAAGGAAAGTACTTACAAAAATTACTACTTGTATGTATATGAAGTAAGTAAAATTTTACAGGCTGCTTCCTGACTTCCTAACCTTTAATTTTCTTTAAAAGCAGAGAAAAGCTGATATTCAGAATGTTATTATAATTGGGATTTTAAAAAATCATTCTTGTGAAGAAAATTTACTGTTGTGAACCAAAAAGACAGTAAGCCAAATACCTCTTTAACTAGAACTTCCTGATAAGTCTTTATCTGAATTATAACCATGTATTCAAAAAACACCCTAAAATCCAAAAATCTCTGTTGAACAGAGGTTGCCTGGTCAGTTTTACTGGTGGCTTTTGTCAGAGGAATATCAGACAGCTGTCAAATGAGTTAGAATTTTTGAGTATTTTACTGAGAATGAAGCTGCTATGTTTTTGCCAGAAAGTTACCTTTATTTTTCATATATTGTTTGTAAAATAGGAAACTGTGATGTTATGCACCAGTGTTGTTTTGTTTTTTCCCTCCTCAGTTGGTAACAAAACTATTGCATTTGATTCCATGAAAGTAAAGTATGCAGGCCTCTCTAGCTGTAATACAAATTTTCTTACAAAGTACACTTTATAACACTGTAATTTTCAGTAATCCATAATCTAAGCAGTGTTTTCTTCCAGCCTCCAGTAACCAAAAACCTGGTGACTAATTGCAAACCTGTGACTGACAGGATCCGTAAGGCTTACAAGGACAAGAACAAATACAGGTATGTGGTGGCACTCCTGTGAAAAGAGATACTTCGTGTTGTAAAGCCATAGTAAGGGGGATAAATACACACCTAACCCAAGATTGCACCTGTGTGCTAACAAGTCTTAGCTCAGTTTTAACAGTGGAACTGAAGAAACATGCTGTTGTTGGCTTATAGGTTTCATTGTGCAGAGTGATGTGGGTTTTTTCATGGTTTGCTTAGGAGACTAAAATACTTCCATGTCACTTGTGTCATCTTGGGCCATTTCCTCATCTGTTGTACACCAGTAAGCCAGAGTGTGTTTGGATGTGAGTGCAGTTCAAGCAACTTGTAAAGAAGGAAACAGCCTTCCTGTACCTGGCAGCTGTAAATCTGCTTCATCCTTCTTTCTACTGAAGCTTAAAAAAGAAAAGAACAGAAAACCATTTTAGTCTTTAACTACCTTGTGCCTTTCCTGTGACATGGAGGAGTGACAGTGGCATGAGCTTTGTAAGTGGAGGAGGTTCTCAGGTGAGATTGAAGAAGCCTCCAGGGTGCTTTCATATATTAAGTGAAATGAAAAATATAAATGTGGTATCTACCACTAGTAAGATTTAACCTGGAGTCAAATGCTCATATTTTGTGTGCTTTCTCTGAGTTCAGATCTATGATTGACAGCTGGTTACTAATCTACAGGAAAGTAGATTTTCAGCATTAACTGAAAAATGTAAATGTATCATTAGAAAGCAAATGGCAAATTTTAATGAAGATTGGCAGTCAGATTAGAAATGTTGCTTAATAACGTTAAATACAAGATTAATATTTATTCAACCAGACTTTATTAACGTATAATTGCTTTTCTGTTTTATTATGCTTTATTGATGTATAAATATTATTTCAACAATAAGGTTTGAAATCATGGGTGAAGAGGAAATTGCCTTCAAAATGATTCGCACGAATGTTTCTCACGTAGTCGGTCAGCTGGATGACATCCGAAAAAATCCCAGGTATCCATCCTGTTTAGTGATCTGTGTGAAGCTGGGAGATGGTTTTAATTTCCTGATTTGACTATTTAGAAGATAATATATTGTTATGTATTTCTACAGTGTGTGTTACAGGGCAAGACAAATTTGAACCAAAAGTATTTCTGATTTTTTTCTGTTTGATTGAAGCAGACTCCTCATTCTGTTATACCAGAGGCTCTCTCTCAATGATTTGTTACATCTTTATTTGTCTAAAATCTTTGAAAACTTAGAAACTTCAGCTATTTTTTGAAGCTTTCTTTTCTGCCATCCTCAAGAACATATGGTTTATATTGCAGGCAATTTTATTTTGAAGGAAGAACTTTTTGACCTGCTTTATGCAGGTATTTTATACTAGGAGTTAGATGTGGATTATTTTATTACTAAATCATTGCATATTCATTGTGCTTTCAAGCTCTTTTACTACATGGAAAGAATCTTGCTTCTGTCTTCAGAAAACCAGAGTTTTCTGCCAGTTTAATGAGTTTGGCTGCAAGAAGAAGTCTGACAAGTGTCAAAAGGCAGAGCAAGGAGAAAAGTAGAACCAGGTACCTTGGGCCAGGGAAAGTGAAGCCTCCTCTTGGTCACAGAAAGCTGTTGGGTAATCTCAGCTCTCTGTAAAGCTATAGCATAATTTGTATCTCTAGATAAAGGGTAGATTTCTACTTTCCTCTCACCACTGTATTACTTTTGCTGAGTTATTTATTCAGAAAGGGAAATGATAGTCTTGAGGCATTTTACTGAAGCTGAAGGTGGTTTGTATCTATGGCTGTTCCTTTCAAAGAGTGCCACATAACTTATTCCTTTCTGGCCACGTAACTCCTGCATCCCAGTTGCCACAGTGATCCATTTTGAAAGAAAAGTAGACAGTGCTCTAGCTCATCCTATTGCTTCCAACTAAAAGTTCTTTTTTTCTTAAAGATGGGGTGATTTCAAGTCTTGTTAGGTTTAGAGAGGCCTGAATAACAAAATTTTCTCACCTTCAGTGTTCAGAAAGTGAGCAGCAGTTACCTGAGCTCTCTTCCTGCCAAGTACAGTGCAGCACTGTAGCCACATCTTGTTAACAAAGGAGAGCTGGCACAGTTACATGGGCATGCCATTCCTTCTCTTTGCCATGCTTTCCTTGCATGCAAACCAATAAGTATAACCAGTCCTTAAAATCAGGGCTTTAGGGCCTGGCTTGCAATGAATTAAAAGTGTCATTCACTTACTGATCTCCCAGAAGTGTTTTGTTTGCACCCTTAAGGAAAAGTGAACATCAATTGTCTAGACATTAATTCTGGAATATCCAAAGCAATGTCATTTTGGTTTCTTTTCTTAAATTCATCTTTTGGATGAATTTAAACAGTCTTTCCATTAGAAATGGGCCAATATCCTCATCAATCCCATGCTTTTCTGTGTGCACCAACCTCTCAGTCTGTAAGCTTTATCTCTTTTCAGTGAAGCTAAACAGGAATATACACTCCAGGAATACATCTACTGCATTCCCAGGGCTAATGAGCTGCCAGTGCAAGGGATGAGGTCAGGGATGGTCCAGAGTAAACTCCCAAAATGCTTAGAGTGTAGCCATGATTGCCATAACCAGCTGCTTTGCATAGTGTTACTTGATACAGGAGCCATACCCTGCTTGTTTTTGGAGAGGCATATTTTTTCTTCTCAGATGTAGCAGTTTGAATGCCTGGTTATCCCCTGCACATAATTGTCTAGAGCAAGGTTACCAGTTATGCCAGGTGCAGCATGTTGCCATTCAGTGCTAAATTCCCTGTGTGGACTGATGTACAAGCTCCAGAGTTCTGCTTATTTCCAGATTCCTGCAGAAGTCTGAACTTTGCTCTTTGAAAGAGCACACCATACTATAGAGAATACAGCTGACCAGAACTGCTTATTTACAAAGGGTAGCAGTGACAAGGCATATGTCAGCAGATATGATTTCTGCCTCTGGGGAAAATGCAGAGGTCTTGTATCTCACAATATAAATAAAGCACATAGCCTTGCCCAAATGTGGGAAGGGGGATTTTTTTTTGTTGTCAAGCACCACGTCAGAGTGGCCAGCAGTACACAGCAGTCTGGTGCACTAGCTGCTGCTTTAGTTTCAGTCATTTACAATAACTTAGTTCCATGTTTTTTATGTGAGAAATAACTCTCTGCAGGAGGCATTGCTGGGAGCATGCTTATTTGGTCGTGGTGGTTTCCATGTAAATTCTCTCCAAATTGTTGTTGTTTGTATTTTGGTTGGTCATACAAGTCTAGCTTTGGGTCTGTGATTTGACAGACCAATTTTTATGATGCTCTTAGTAAACCAAAGTCTAGGGACCAAGCTTTGCCCTCTCTTATACAATCTAATATAGTTTTTATGTTGATTTTCTCTAAAGAACTCAGCATGCACACTAAAATATCAATAGTTTACTATGTTTCCCTCCTACAGTGAAACTCACTTTGTTATTTAAGAGACTTTACTCATGATAATTCAAAAGTATAAAAATCTTTAACAGATTGTGATGCTGTCCCATGGGCGCTGGGATGGTGCACACTCCAGTGCCCATTAGATGGCATCATTGTATAATTAGAAATGTGGCATGTCACTGGATTCCTCTGAGATTTTGACTTGCTGTCAATCCTAGTGCTCTTAGAATTAAAATTAATTTCAAAAAATGCAGCATTAAAAAATATATCTTGTTTTAAAACGATGTGGTTTCAATTTTGGTTTAAAGGATTATGTTTACATTATTGGTTTGGCAATACCTTTGACATACTATCAAGGAAATATTCTAACAATGTCATCTTGTTTTCCAGAAAATTTGTTTGCCTAAATGACAATATTGATCACAATCATAAGGATGCACAAACAGTGAAAGCTGTGCTTAGGGATTTTTATGAGTCGATGTTTCCCATCCCTTCCCAGTTTGAACTGCCAAGAGAATATCGGAATCGTTTCCTCCACATGCATGAACTCCAAGAATGGTATGTTCCACAGGTTCTTTTCAGTGATATGTAATTACCTAAGATACTGCTCCAAAGCTGGTTTTCCCCCAGTATTTTCATGAAAGAGTTAACAGTGAAAATCACGTGGTAAGATTTAACTGGATTAAATATGATGTCTGCAGGATTTTGGTTTTTCCAGTTCTTAGTCATCAACATTTTATCAATTGGTACTAAACTACTGCAAACAAAAATTATTAGTTTGTTCCTTTGTTTGTTTGCTTGTTTGAAAATAAAACCAGAATTCTGCTTTTCTTTAAATGTAAAAAACCCCTCAAACCATTGTTACATTTCTTACAAAGTGATTTTTTTTCAATCTGTCGCATAGCAATAACCATCTGGATAAAAATCAGAAAATATACATGTGTCTGATTTTTTGCATAATATGTGAATTTTTTGTGTGTGTTTATCTCATGCCATTTTATAAATAACTGAAGAAATTGGAGTAATTGACTTGAGAAGACAAAACATTGACAGATACAGTGACAAAAATGACACAAGACTAATATAAGTAAACCTGCTGCTGATCAGCGAATTATGAGAAATAGATGTTAATAAGAAAATAGAAAATATTAGAAGGACTGTAGAAGGAATCAGAAGGATTGTAGGTGTGATTGTAGTGCTACAAGCCCTGCTGTAGTAGTGTTGGAGGGAGCAGGGCAAGCCCATTTCAGCAGTTAGCTTTAGAAATTTGTGCTGGAGGAGTAGATGCAGTGTTGGCTCCCTTTTAGAGACTCCATCAACACTTTCTGTAGCTTCAAAAAGACACTTTATTCTGATTTGTTTGTGGCCAAAGATGATTCATCAGGGTGCATTAAGGCAGGCTAAAGTGCTGGTGGAAATCAAAGTATTTTCAGAATCACAGGACAGCCCAGGTTGGCAGGGACCTCAAAAGATCATCTGGCCCAACATTTCATGGGAAAAGGACAGGATTGTCTCCTGGCAGCTCTCAAGTGTCATGGCTACAGGAATATAACTGTATCACATAAGGGGATTGCAGTTTGGTTGAAAAGGACACAGTGTGACTGCAAAACCATGGCTGCCACAAGCAGATGTGGCACCTGGGGACGTGGCTCAGGTGTGGATTTAGCAGTGTTAGCTTAACAGTTGGACTCGATCTTTGAGGTCTTTTCTAACCTAAAAGATTCTGTGATCTAGCACCCTGAGCAGTCATCTCTTGGAAACTTCCAGTGGTGCAAACTCTACCCTGTCTCTGGGGAGACTGCTCCCAGAAATTGTTATTTTGACTGTAAAAAAGATTTCCTTATATCAAGAGGAAACCTCTCCCAGTCCAACTCGTAGCTGTTGCCCCTTGTGCTCTCCATGTGACTCTTCATGAAGACAGAGCCTATGTCCTCTTTTAGTCACCCTTTGAGAACTGGAAAAAACTTTCTTTGCATGTTTTGTGTTTTTCATTTATGATATATGACACTTTTTTCTGTTTCATTCTTTCTTTGTCCAGGAGGGCATATAGAGACAAGCTCAAATTCTGGACCCACTGTGTTCTAGTAACACTTATTGTATTTACAGTCATCTCATTTTTTGCTGAACAGGTAAAGTTAATGTCTTCTTATCAAATCCTTTTAACACTTAACAGATTGTGGAATCTTCAGGACAACATTGGATGGATTTCTTAAATAGATTTTGAAGGCTAGCCATGATTTTCCCTTCATAAAAAGTAAAGATGTTACATGACTCATGATTAGGTTGCTTTAATTTTTAAGTCACCATGTTGAGATTTCTTGAAAAGAGTCATATAGGGAGAAGGAGAGTGGCACTTTCTCAGGTGCCTTGTGACAGTAAAGTCCATCACCAGTGTGCTAAGTTTGGATGCTCAAATTCAGTAATTGTTTTTGAAATTCCTGGTCTGTTAAGATGGATATTGGTAGAAGTGATCTTAAAGGCCTTATCAAAATCTCTTCCCTAAGTAACTGCAAAGGCTCCTCCTGAGTTCAAAAGGTTTTGAATCTGATTCAAGGGGAAATAAACCTTATCTTCTGCAAGCTTAAAATGGATTTCTTGAACATAATTAGTCCTGCTAAACTCAGAGGGAGTCAATGGAACAAATCATGTGGGTAATTCTTTGCAGGTTGGGGCCTTAAGTAACACTTTCCGTGGTCTGATGAAGAGGGTGTAATTCTTGAAAGGTTGGCTTTTGATTATTATTTTTTTCCCACCTGTAACTTTTGCATGACTCTTTCCCTTGATTTTCAGCCTTTTTCATATATTAGAAAACTCCATTAGTAACTTGATTTTGGAAGGGGATGTTCAACTCAGTGGTAGAGTTAGGAATCTAAATACCATTATAAGAACCTAGCTTTTGTGTTGCTCTTTTAAAAATAGAATGTAGCCTGGTGTTAAATTAAATACATGAATTACCTTTAAAATAATCAGAATAAAGGCATGGTGTATTTTTCACTTTCTGCTTGTATTCTGATTATTGAAAATGTGCACATCTAATAGATGAATTGGAATAAAAAATGCCTTTGTGATATAATCAGAAAAAAAATACAGTACTGAGTATTTACCATGGGTGGTACATATTTAATAGTGTCTAGGATGAAAACCTAGCTGTGGGCCTTTAGCCCAGCAGAGAACTACATTTATTTTTGTTTTCTCTCCTCAGCTAATTGCACTTAAACGAAAGATTTTTCCAAGGAGAAGGATCCAAAAAGAAGTTGCTCATGAACGAATCAAAGTGTAGAAGAGATTTTGGAGATCAGTCTACCTCAAGCTGTGATTAAGCATTTTAAATGTCTCTTTCATAAGTGTCTTTTCTGGTTTGCTGTTTAACTACATTGATATGAAGAAAAAAAATCATGCACCTACATTCGAATGTCTGCAGTATGCTTCAGGATATAAAAGCTGCTGGAGCTGTGACAATGCAAAATAACAACAACAAATAATTGCAGGACACCTGTACATAGGCAGTTTTCAACAGATCTTACTTTACAACTCTTAGTTCATGGCCATGCTATCCTTTTTTATAAAAAGGGTTACCTAAACAAATGTAACTGCATTTATTGCAGTGGATTTTGCCAACTAGATAAAATGTTGGAAGGAAAAGTTGTTTGGGATCAGCTTAAGAAGTCCTTGATCTTGCATTCCAAAGCATTTTGCAAATTTCTGTCATTGCTGCTGCTTTTTTTTTTTTTATTAGCCCTTCGGGGAAAATTGAGAATTATGTAACTTGTCATTTAAATTTAGAATACATTTATAGATGTTGACATTCTTTAAAGCACAGTGACAATTCATCTTCCTATTTGTAATGTATAATTGGGATTTGAAAGAAAGGTATGCTACTAAAAAAATTACACAGTAACAACATCTATTGGTTTATTTGAAAGATATTTTCTATCTCGTGTATTATGGTCCAAAGAATACACAAAGAAATGGTGTTATTTCTTGGCTTGAATACAAAGAGAGGGTTGTGTAATCAGGGGAGAATGATCAAGGTAAAATATTTTACAAGCGTTATAAATATAAAAGCAGAAGTGCCTCTATATGAAAGGGTTACAAACTATTTCAAAGTAGAAAAGTAGGGGGAGTGTTTCACTTCATAAAACAATATTTGTACTGACATACAAAGCTGTGGTGTTTTTAAATTTAGCAGGCTTTGGCCCTGTATTTTGCTGAGATTTGGAGTAGTGTGGTTTTATGTGGGAAAAGGGTACCGAGTCTTTTCAAGCAGAAATTTTTGGTGGTGTTTCTTCACTTAATTGTATTAGCAGTATTCAAGAAGCATTAATTTTTGTAATCGGATGATGTACAAAATGTACGTGTGTATGTATTGTAAGATACTCGGCTTGCTCTGGAATTAACTAAAACGTGACGAAACTTTTGCCTGCCGTTTCTGCTTCAAAGTCAACCGCAGCCCACACATTTCTATCAATTAACCAGGAACCTTTATACCGAAAGTTCTTATTTTCGCCGTTAGAAACCTTTCCGGCTTTGATGCTTCAGTAATAATCGGAATTACGGCTCCGTTGTGAGGGTGGGGAAGAAGGCGGGGATCGAGCCGCTGTGAGGGGCGCCGGCCCGGAGCTCGCGAGGGCCGCAGCTCCGCCGCTCCTCAGAGCCGCAGCTCCGCCGCTCCCCGGGGCCGCAGCTCCGCCGCTCCCCAGGGCCGCAGCTCCGCCGCCTCCTTCCCGCCCCTTCCCGCCCTCCTGCGCCTGGCCCGGAGCCCCGGGGATACCGTGAGGGCTGCCAGCGCCTCTGGGGACAGCCAGGTTCCCTTTGCTGCAAAGGGAGCCAGTCCCTGCCGCCGGTGCGTCCCCTCAGGCTGCAGCTGAGGGCCCGAGTCTCCCTTGCTGCTCTGAGGTGAGTCCTCACGGCGAAAAGGCACAGGAAATTCACACAAGCACCGGTTTGTTTGATGTTTTTTTAGGGCAGGGTGGGGAAAAAAAGAGGTGAGTTTCTCTAAAAGTCACTTGTAAAATACACAGCTGTAGATTGTAGACACTCAGATCGGCTAATACAGGTACCTACATGGGATGGGCGAGGGCAGCGTGGGCTTGTGAGGTGGCAGGATTGTTTTACACCTGGCTGAGGGGGACTGAGAAGTTCTACTTTGTAAACTGATTTTTAGTACAAAAAGTGTCTTTTTGTCAGGTAAAATAGATGCTTGCAGTTCAAAAAGTGCCTTGGCAGCACAGGGACGGGCACTCTCCTCCTTTACATCATGTCCTCAACAGTCAGTAGGCAAAAAGCAGATTAAGCCTTGACAATTTTCTCTCATTTGAGGATATTTCCAATGCAAGGGCTTTTGATTTTCCAGTCAATAAAGAGACTTCTTTTTCAAGGCAGTTCTAAAATCTAAGATTCTTCATACTACGTAGAATAGCATCAACCTCAGAAAAAGCTCAATTTTAAAAAGCACTGTTACTTCCTTGGCATAGTGTGGCCATGTTTGGAGCCATAGAATTTGGGATTAAAAAACATTTTCACAGCTATTGACAAATAACTAAAATTAAAAAAACTCTTACCAACCAGAAATAGGAAACTGAGGTGTGTGAGAGTTGATAACATTGGGGAGACCTCACAATCCTTGAAATTCAAAAGATCTTTAATGGAGTTCTCAATTTCTGTGTGTGAACTTAATTTTCAAATCTGTCTCTGTCCTGGCTAGGGGAAAACCTACAGATATTTCTAGCTGTGTTGGATTGTTTCTAGAATGAGAGATTTACTAAAGTAAATAAATGAATAATTTTTTTAAAGAGGGTAGTCTATGTGTAAAATGTTTGCCAGTGTAGAAATGGCATTACATTACAGGATGCAGAGATGCAATAGCTATAAAGAAAGATAAATCAGAAGCTGAAAGTTGCCTAGACTTTAAAAAACAGCATAAGCATATGTATATTTGTCTTTACAGTGTGGGATGGTTTGTAGAATCACATTGTTCTCTATGGTTTATCATTTCTCTATTTTGGACAGTAGAATATTGGCATGGCTTTTGGGGAATGCAGTACTGGAAATGACAAAATCTGTAATAAACCTTCTGGAAGCTAAGCTGGCAGACGTCTTAAGAAAATGGATAATTTATCTTTTTTTTTTCCAGCAGAATCAAGTATGTTCCTAATAGCCCTGGCATTTTTTTTAGCATCTTCTTAAAAGCATCACTGCTGGGTAATGCTGTGGAATACCTCAAAACTAAACCAATTTGACTGCTTGCATATCTTTGCAGGTGCAGACTGTTAAAGGAATACCCAAAATAGGTCTATGTAAGCATGAAAACTTATTTATTTTCAATTTCTTGTGAGGCTATTTATTGTCAAAAATACAATATGCTGTTTCAGTAGGAAAAGATGGCACCCTCAGGAAGAAAGCATGGAGGAAAAGCTGCTAAACCAGCACAGGA
The DNA here is from genome assembly GCA_013397245.1 of Thryothorus ludovicianus. Classification (NCBI taxonomy): domain Eukaryota; kingdom Metazoa; phylum Chordata; class Aves; order Passeriformes; family Certhiidae; genus Thryothorus; species Thryothorus ludovicianus. The sequence continues at coordinate 35,425 of VZTB01016184.1, forward strand.
AGATGAGACCATAACTACTTTTGACTTTGAGGAGGAAAGAAAGGAGCTGAGTGGATCAGAGGAAGATATTAGAGAAGGTGCTTATATGACTCTTTTAGGACCTTTGTAAAATGTGAATTTTATCAATTTGTGACTATGAATAGAAGGGAAGAACAACTGAGTCAGTCAGGGATTGAGCACAGCATGGTTCATAATGCCTGAGACCAGCAGGCTCCTACTGTGTAATTTTGATTGGTAATTTTCAAAATAATATAAATATCTATTTGTGGTTTTGATTTTTAAAGGCACAGAATTACAGTAACTATTTTGCAGTAAAATTCAGATTGGACTGTAGCTTTCTCATGATTGCTATATTGTGAGTAATGGTGTAGTAGTGGACAGAGAAAGTAAAACTATTTTTAGTTTTACTCCAACTCAAAGCAGTGCCAGCTCCAATCTGGCCTTGCAGAATAATTCACCACCCTCTGTCAACTCCAGACTCAAAATTCCAGGAGCTGCCTCTGTTACTGGTGGGAACTGAGCCCCATGGACATGGTCAGGGAAATAAATGGCTTTACAGAAAAGTAATTACATTTCTAATAACTCAAGCAACCAACACAAAACATGTTTGTAAATATTTCTATACTCCTTCTCAAGGTGACATACCAGTAATGGAAAAACATGGAAAGAAAAGACCTCTGGTGGCTACTCATGTGGTTCCAGATGATGTGGGGTAAGGTTGGATGCTTGGGGGCTTTTTCCAAAATAAGCAGGTCTTAAATAGACACCAACTTCAGTTATTCACTCTGCTTATTCTTACTTTGTTTGGGCTTGGTTTGGGGATTTTTTTAGTCTTTGATTCAAAAATCAAGTGACAGATAATACAGTAATTGTAGGTAAAAAAAGTAAATGTAGCATTTTATAACAGCAACTCTTCAGTTTCTTTGTAGTTTCTTTTGAACATGCAGAAAAATTTGATAAATTTGTGTGAGTTCTTACAATTTCTTTTAAAAGCATACTTGTTTTATCCTAAATTGTTGATAATTTAATTTAATTCCATTATTTTTTTCCTCTCAGTTGCTTGAAGATGTTACCAATTCTTTAAATGATCCACATATTGCATGAAAAATAGTTACAGATGAATCTTATCAAATTAAATATTCATGGACAGTGTAAATGTAATAAAAAAGTGTATGATAAAATAGTTTTCAAGCAGTTTATAACAGCTGGGTTGAAGATACTGTTTTTATTGTATTGTAACACTGCTTTACACACTGGTGTTACCATTTTAAAGATGCTGTAAAAACAACCCTGAAATTATTTGCCTTGGGATTTTTTACTGTGCCAGTCATGCTGAGATGGACTTGTTTTCATTTCCAAATACCCTTTTTGTTCTCTTTGTTACAGGGAATAATTAATTTAATTTACTGACTGCCCTCACTCAAGACCTGTTAAATGCCTAATAGTGTTTTTTTTTTTTAATCAAATTAGTCTGAAAAAGAAACCTCTCACAGGAAAAGGAGTAAAATTATTTTACCTTATGGTAGTGGCAGTTCTGTCACTGCTTAGAAGTAACAGACATGTGAATGAAATTAGTTTTAAGCATGTTCAACAGGTCTTACTCTAAAGGCAGAAAATGGACAAATAAAAATTTGAAACACTATTTTGTAGGGGCGAAGTACAGAATATGTTGGAGAGATTTGGAGGTAAGTACATTTGCATTCTAATAAATAAAAAAAAATAGTTGCTGAGTTGGCAGCAATAGCTCACCATAAAATAACTTCCAAGACTTATGTAAAATGACCAGTCTCTGTAGCACTTTTCAGCATTTCTGAATAAAGCCAGTTTTCAGGGGGAAAAAAAGTTACATCTAAGGAGAGCAAAGGAAAGGAAGAGGAGGGAATAACTGCATATAAATAAGTCACAGCTTGTAAGTAGATAATTGCAAAGGGAAAGATGCTTTGGATAATCAAGTCCAATTTTAAGATGAAGTTTAAGAGGTAGTAAATATATTGTGGAGAAAAGGGACAATAAGAGTTTGCTTTTGGTCTCATTTAACTTTTTGTTACACTGACACAGAGGATACTGAGGATGGCAAGACTTGAATGAAAAATAAGAGGAATGTAAATGTTAATATAAACAGCAAAAGAGAACAAATAGTTCGAATTCTAGACAAGCAGTTTTGGAAGTAGAGCTTAGTTGTGATACAGAATGAGAGCAGTCTGTACTTAGCACTTCCAGACATCCAGAGAACAGGGAATCAGCAGGTAAGAGAATTTCAGCAGTCAGAAGGAATGTGAATTTCTAGAACAGCCAGAAAACGAGGGTGTGTAATGCCAGCCACCCAGTGAAGAGAGATTTGTGTGTGTCACTTAGCAGGATTTGGTACAGTCATAATCAGATCCTCAGGTGGCTTTACCTAGTTAAATTACCAGCTGAATTCTAGAGAGTGACAGATTAGAGAAAAAACACTTGTAACTTGTAAAGAATGTGCAGTACCCGTCACAGAGTAAGCAAACACCAAAAAGCCATGGATGGAAAGGAAACCATCTTAATACCAGCATTTCACACTCAACAGCTGTTAATGCTTTCATTGTATGTAATAAACCTGCACAGAGTCATTACTTGCATGTCAAATTTAAAGGGAAAGAGGGGCTTAAGTAACTCCTTAATCCTCAAATTAGGACTTCTGGCTGTCACAAAATTGCATATTTTGTATTACATATTAGAGTGGTATTAGAGATCTAATAAGATCTCTATATAAGATCAGATCAGAGGAGGATTTCAATGCTAAACATTTACCTTTGCCTGCAATTTAAGGCTCAAAAAAGGAAAGGAAGGATGGAAGGAATGGATTGGGAGAAGATGCTGTCTGCACAAAATAGTGGGTTTGGCATCAGCAGAGGCAGATGCCTCAGCAAATCAGAGAGGTTTGACAGATGTTTACTGAAATCTACAGTGAGGAGGAAAAGAAATTACTGTATTAATCTTAAACTATGACTTGATAAATCTCCAAATGTAAATTGAAGTTAAACAAAGACAGTAACTTATATTAATACTTAAAAAGTACTGTCTCTCTGAAGTGTAAAAATAGTTATGTTTCATTCAGTAGGTTCAGAGGGATAGTAACCACATACTAACCTTAATTTATTTCTGAAATTCAATATATTTGCATATGGCTCTGAAACAGGGGTTGGTTAGGGAGGGTGAGGGGCATAAGGAAGCAGCACTGACCCCAGTGCCACCACAGCAGCTCAGATCACACGAGCTTCCTGTCACTAGAACACCTCACCTGCTTCTCCAAAGTGTGCTTCTCCAAAGGAATTCGAAACAGCCTTTTCAATACATGGCACAATGTATCCATGCCTAATTTCTAAACATTCTTTGACTTTCAGCTGACATTAACAAGGCTCTCTTAGCTAAGAGGAAACGATTAGAAATGTATACAAAAGCCTCACTGAAAACCAGTAACCAGAAGATTGAAAACGTTTGGAAAACTCAGCAGGAGCAAAGGTGACCTTTACTCTTGGTTTTCAAGGCTGTGGAACTAGATTCCCTTCTGGGTCACAGAATGGAGAGTTGGCTGCCAATAGCAAGGACTGTATCTAATGTTAAATATCTGCTCAGGGCCTCTGCTGCCTCCTGTCCTGTCCACTTTGTTCATCTGACAGTAATAGCTCAGCACATTCTCTTTTCAACAGAAAAAATAAGATTTGGAATTCGAAAAGCAAGGTACATTTTCGAGCAGGGCTTACTTTTATCTTTATGGAGAGTGACCTTTGATGTAATTTATGTATTTTAAAACAATCTCAGGGGTTTTTTCCCAACTTTGGAATTTTCTGTTTCTACTTGAAAACTGAAAAATGCTCATTAAAACTTTAATACCATTCTGGTTAAGAAAGTAAATAATTTTTCCCTTGCTTAGCATTCCTCTCTTAAGGCATATTTAATTACTGCATCTGATACCAGAGAGAGAACAAAGTGAAAAAGGAGACAGCTAAAATCTGAAAGTCAGCAATACTTGTAACTGTCTCAATGTTGTTCTACATTTATTTGTATTTGAAACTTGTATGGACAACATTTTAAGAAATGAATCTTAATCAGTTTTGCATTATAAACCCCTCGTGTTAAAGCAAGCATCTGTAATTGGATCACAAAAACATGGTAAATCTCAGAAAACCTGACACTGTTAGGAAGTTATAATTTCTTTTTAACCAGTATTTTAAAGGAGTGCTGTCTCTGTGGATATATTCCACACCCACTCAGTGTATGTTTGTTCAGTTGTTCAAAACATACAGCATTCAAACAGGGTCAGATGTCAAAATACCCTGTTTCTTTATGCCAGCTTTTATTCTATTCCATGTGTATGTTGAACCTTAGCTTTCCTTGTAATCCCCTGTAGCATGTGTCATACTTACAGACAGTGTCTGTTTATAGGCAGAAGCTCAATCATGAGTTCTCCCAGCAGTTCCTGACTTTATTTCAGCAATGGGATGTAGATGTGCAAAAGGCAGAGGAACAGGAAGAAAAACTAGCTGTGAGTTTCCAACGTGGCCTGAGTTTCTGTATTTTCCATGAGGAGGGAATATTGTTTTTTTAATACTCAAGAAATGTAAAAACACTTTATGTAGTTTAAACACAAATATATGATTGTTTAAGCTGGCAAGAGGGCTGCACTTATAAACTTTATTGCAAGTTTATACACTGTTATGTGATGCCCTAAGCCAGCATATGGCTTGAGAAAAGCATAGACCATTTAAGGACAAGAAAGATGTGCTGTTTCTGTCCATCCATAGTCTTTGGGTTCAGGGAACAAAGGAATAAAGGAAAGTAGTTGTCTTTTAGCATATATTGCTTAAAAATATACCTGTATATAATAAATGTGAGAGAATGTGATCATTGAAAGAGGATAGGAGCTGTACAGTGGAATATGATCATGAGCTGTTGCTGTTTTTACTTCCAACACATTTGCAAATTTTGCTTTTTGCTTGGTAGAAAATTCCTCTGGGATACCCTAAGAAGCTGTGGGGCACAGCATCCCCATGGGATTTTACAGGGGTAATTCAGGTTGCAAGGGATCTCAGGAGGTGATTTGGGGCTTAATCCAGTCTTCAGTCTTACTTTCATTAATAAGAGCCAGGGTAACTTCTCCAGGCAGAGATCCACATTACATGGCACAGATTTCCACTGAAGGCAGAATTTCTGATTCTGAAAAATGACATTGGTGAGCTGTCCAAGCACTCTGGTTAACAACTGATGCAACTGTTTTTCTTTTGCTACTGCTTTAGAATATGCTTCGTCAGCAACAAAAGGTTTTTCAACAGGCAAGAATAGTTCAAAGTCAGAGACTGAAAACCATTAAGCAACTCTATGAGCAATTCTTAAAGGTAAATCTTTTCCTTGGAAGGCAGCTGATCCTTATCATATCACTTAAGAAAGCAGTATTAAGTCAGTATTTTAAGTCGTTTTGGTATTTCTTTAACAAAGTAACTAACAGACTAGACAGCAAGAAAAAAATCTGTTTCACGTACAACCACACAAAAATTTTACTTTTTTAGTTAAAGGCTTTCCTCACAGGAGAAAATCTTCTGTTCCTTAATCATCCTCATGACCCTTTGCTGGGTCTGTCTGTGTCTCTCCAGTACTCAGGAGTCTGCACAGCCCCCAGCACACAGGGCAGATTCAAGTCTCTCAGTTTCTGAAAAACCTTCATTTCAGTTCAAGTCACTTCCTAGCTGTTTTTAAATTTCAGTTATGATAAGTTTGGTGTTTGGTTTGAGTTTTTTTCAAGCCTGATAGTTGACAAAAATAAATCTGAAATGGAGCTACTCTTAGTTGAAAATTGTTAGAGTTTACTGAGTATATTACAGAAGCATTAATAAATAATAACTGTTCCAAAATGTCAAAAATGTCTTCATCAAAGAGGAAAAACTAAACAGAAGGTCAAGTATTACTTTGATTTTTTTTTTCTCCTCAAAGATCAAAAGGTAGAAGTCAAGCCTCAAATAAGCTTAAATAAATACAAATTAAGGAAAATGCAACTAGACATACACAGAGGTAAAAAAGAGAAGATAATCAGGGAGTTTTACCTGGCTTATTTGGGGAGAAGTGTGCAAAGAAACCTAGTGGGGTGTCCTGCAAGGTTGTTACAATATTGAACCCTGAGAATTTCTGACAGATGTCTGTTCAATCTCCTCTTGTAAAACTTCCATTTTAATTGAAATGCAGAGTAAGTAGCTGAGACCTCACAGAGCCTGACCTGTGGGCTCTATTTTCTCCTCAGGGTCCATCCTGTTTAAAGTATCAAGTCCTGCATACAGGACTCCTCTGCCAAGTTGTGACAAACTCATCAATTATCTGTGATCACTGTAAAAATTAAATTGTAATAGGAATAATGATTGGTTTGTTTGGTTGTTTTAAATTAACCCCTTGACATTGAGGAGTTCTGAATTAATATTATCCTTCACTTCAGAGCATGGAAGAGCTGGAGAAGAGCAATGAAAATCTTCTGACTGGTGCCCAAAATGAACTTCGCAAGGAAATGGCGATGTTGCAGAAGAAGATTATGATGGACACTGTAAGTATCAAAATGCAAAAATAGAACACTCAAAAGTCATTTGACATTCATTTAATTCAAAGGAATCCTATTGATACAGCATTTGTTCAGCATTATCTCCTTTTCTCGTGACAGCAACAGCAGGAGATGGCAACTGTTCGCAAGTCTCTTCAGTCCATGTTATTCTGATGGCTCAGTGGAGGAGCAGCTTGTACCTAAGTAACAAGTACAGGCATTAGAAGGGTGTTGAGATTTCAGTGTTTCAAGGTTCCTATTAAACTCTTTCCTGGATTGTTCTAATCTTGGCTGTTAATGTTGTAAGAACATATCTTAATAAACTCTTATTACTGGGGGGCAGTATGGACCCCAAACCATTCACTGTCTGTTCAGCTGATTTTTGAAAATTTCATTTCCACTTCCAGTAGCATTGGACTATTTAAATTGTTTCACTTTTTCTAACACTGAATTGTAACAAGGGAAAGAATTAATGTAACATGCATTACCCAGATTTTACATAACTTGAGGCCTTTAGGTACACTGTGCAAATAGAAGCATTTCTAACAAGCTGCAGATTTTCAGTTCCAGCATTTAGTCTGCTGACATGTGAGCTGTTATAAAAATTCACAGGCTATGGCATAGCTCAGATAAAATTTAGTGATGTGTATTATGGTCAACTAAAGTAAATTTTGTTAACTCTTTTGTTAGTCTAGACATTGTACTATCTTTGTATTAGTAAGAGATTATAATATAAACTACTGTAATTTGTCCAGAACATGTTTTTAACTTAAATAATGAGCTTAATGTATCACTCAAGTAATGATAATTAAACATTATGCATTCTGAGGTCTACTTTTTGTAGAACTACTGCTAGAAGTAATCTACCTCATTTATTTAGTACAGGCTATTTCAAGCCTTTGAGATGGAATATTACTTTTTGCAATTCCAAATGACTAGCAATTTAGGGAGGCCTGAGTTATAAGGGTAAAGAATTTATCTTCAATGTATCTTGTTACAGCAAATAAGTATAAATTAAACAATTGGCCTAGTGTGCATGCAGGTTGTTTTTACAGAAAACCACTACATCTGAATAGCTACTTTTAAAAATTAGGTATTTGCCAACATATTTAATGCTTTGATTTAATACAACAGTAGATAAAACAAAAACCATTCACACTTCCACACACACATGTGATGTTTTCACAACAATGTGTTTCAAAACCATATTTTTCTTCTCAGCCTACTAGCATTTTTTAGGTCAGAGTTAAGTCATTTGATGATGGCTCTCCAGGTCTGGAAGCCAAATTAGTGATGGCTAACTTGCAGTAACTCCAGCTATTTGGTTGTAATGAGTATGGAACTTCTTGTTTTGCCTCTGCTAGGAGTCAGGACAGGAGCAACCATGGAAGTTACACTGCTACACGAGGCAATACAGGCCTCTCATGGTGAGCAGGAAAAAGCTGGTTTGTAATTACTGAGGACACTGACAGGAGGGTATGAAACAGGTGACAGGTTCTGCTTCACATCTTCAGTAGGAGGTTATGGGTTAGCATTTCCTCCTGGTTCTGGTTTTATTTGTTAGTATTGAGCCATGGTTCTGGTTTTCTGAGCGATTTCTGCATTTGTTTCCTATTATCCACATACCTCAATTTATATCCTCAAAACTACAGGACAGTTTTGACCATTGTGAAGAACCCAACTCATGTCTCCCTAAAGATGTTGCCTGTGTCTTTTCATCAGGAGGTTCATTTGCTTACAGTATTCAGCCAAAATAAAATGGTCATTGCCATCTTCTTTTCTATTTGACCATGGCCTGGGTTCAGCCTAAATTCATGTGCAGATACTGTGTCACTTCCAGCCTCAAACAGGAGTAGTGGGATTCATTCTGAACTGATATTAGAGTTGTAGTTATTAGTGAATAATAGTGAATAGTAGTTGTAGATATTAGTGAATTGATATTGGAGTTGTAGTCCCTTGGCAGTAGCTGTTACAGTTATCTCTCAAAAGGATTATATTCCTCTGAGGCAGGAGAGTGGTAGATGATATTTTATTCCCTCCAGACCAGCAGACAATACAGCAATTTAAAAGTTCCTTGAACACCTCAGGAAGTATTTCTGAATTAAAAAGCATGTAGGAAGCTGCAGTGGTAGTATTTTTAAAACAAACAATGGCATTCTTTATTGGACAGTTCAGGAAGAACTTCATTAACTCAGCAGCTCATGAACATACCAGTAACTGGAAGGAGTAATGCACACTTACATTCAACAGCTTTTTACATAAACCATATTCAAATAATATCTCTTGAAAGGAGCTCAAGCTTATAGGGTTTGTGTGCAAGTAATCATTTTTTTCATACAGATAAGTTACTTTAATTCAGCTTTTCTATAATGACAACAGCCCTCCTGTTAGACATACTGTGTTCCCCAGGAAGAGAGAGGCTGATACTGGGCCTGAGGTCTTGTTTTGGAGAGTTTTACCTTTTGGGTCAGTTTTGTGCTCTCTTCTTTGGATAAAGGACAGTGATAGCTATGAGACAATAGGATCAATGGTAAGGTAAATGAACACAGTGATAGCAAAAGGAAAATACAGAAGGGTGGGTTGCAGTGCTGGAGCCACTGGCATTGAAGTTTATCAGTGAACTTTGTCCTTCCCTTGCACAGGCTTACAGATACAAGTTAGAGTGCCTGAAGTTAGAGTCCTCTCCTTGCACAGCTACTGTAGTGTAGACAAGGATGAAGTACAAGACTAACCCTACTATGACCACAGAACCAGAATCTGGCCTTGAAAGAAAGTGCAAGCCAAAGTTTTATGTGGTAGCAGTAGGTTATGTACTTAGATACTAGAGAATGCATGGATTCTAAGGCACTCATAAAAGTACTTTGAAGTAGAAGAAAATGTTCCTGAGCTGTACCTCCTTTATCTACACATCCAACAGCTTGTTCCTTGGAAGTACCAGAAGAGAGATTGAGAGATTTTTACCTCATGGCTGCCTCACTTTACCAGTCTTAATAATGCAGGATTGAATTCATTGGTACATCTGACAACCACTTCAGAGCAGTTCCAGCAAAATTTTAGAAACTAATGCTACAATATTAGACAATTGGGTTAGGGAAACATGAAATTCCTCTTCCAATTCTGGTTGGCAGCACCTTGGTTTGTATCTACATTCACCAGAAGAGAAGTACAGAATTCAAGTTACCTTACAGGAAATGGCAACATTTTCAAATGTAGCATTTGTGGTCTGAAAGGCAGGGAAATACATACTGGTTCAAAAGTATAACAGCATCTGCAGAACTTTGTACCTACTAATTCTAACATCTGGTAATGTCTGAAACAGTGAACTTTCTCATAGAACTGTTTTCTTCAAAAGTTTAATCTGTCTTCCCAAAAACAGAGTGGCTGCTTCATTCCCCTAACTGCTTCTTCTCTTGTCCTTGACCTATTTAATCAGTCATTATGGTTTTGAACCTGCTCAGGAGCTTGATGAGATGAAATTCTGAAGATATGTATATGAAGATGAGCAGCAATCTGTAGGCACACACCACTGGCATATCTCAGCATATCAAACAAGGATATGAACTTCAAAAGAACAAAACAGAACAGGTTAAAAAAATCCATTTTTTAAAATTGTTCCTACTATAAATGTTCTATACTTTAATCAGAATTTATCCAACTGACAAGCATGACACATACATCCCTGTAACATACAGCTACAGAGTGGTCTAGTTTAGAATTAAAAACATCACAAAACCCCAACATCCAAACAGCACTAAACACTTACAAGATCTGGTAAAAAAAATGTTTGTTCAAAGAACGACCTTAAAAAACCCACATGGACTAAAAGCATAATTTCAGGAGAGATTTATAAATGTACTTTCACATCCCTGTTCCAATGAAAGCAAGCCAGTCAGCTCCCAAAAACATTTACATGGTACCCTGGCACCCCCTCTGCAGTGACAGCAGAAATGGGAGCAAGTCAGAAATGGCAGAGCAGAATGGCAGAATCTCAATCCACTCCTTAAAGCATGATCCAGACAAAAAGTGTCAAACACTTACCAATGCTATCCACAAAACAATGTATTCATCAATGAAACTGTTGAAGTACTGGTCCAAAAAAAGCAGTCCTGGCCCAATAAATGCAGAATCCTGAAGACAAATTTCACTTTTTGTCATGTGAGCCACCTATGTTTAAAAAAAATAAATTAAAAGGTGCATCCCTGTAAGATTGGTGTAACTTCCAGCAAACAGGCACCACATCCTTGCCCAGGAATGTCCCCTTGGATGTTCCATCTGTACCTGTGCATTTCAGATACCTGCAGGGGCTCCCCACTCTCTGGTTTCCAGCACTGCTTTCAAACATTAAGATTATGCAAGTGTATTACTGAAAACAAATACTACCCACTTGAAATATTGTTTTCAAGTCTAACTTGGAAATGTTTGCTTTCCCTAGCCAAAGTTAACAGGAAGCAGACCTTTCTTAGGTGGTAACACTTGTTCTCACTGGTCAGTAAGGAAATCTGTAGGATACCTATCTTCTACTGGTCTAGTGCTTGAAAAATGTCATCCTTGAAGGAAAAAATGCATCTGCCTGGATTACTGATGTTAGCAAATATGTAGTAAGGCAACTTCTTTAACCCATTGAGGAGTGTTTTATTTACAAAAAAGACAAAGACTAAAAAAGTTTCTCCATTTTAATGATCACAGTAAATTCTTATTTCAGATAATTAAATGAGAAGTCACAACACTGTTAGTAAGGCTTAAGAGACCTCAGTTAGGATGTTAATGACAGACAGTGAGTGCATTTCTAGGAATAAGTTCAACAAAACTGGAACTCCTAACCAGTCCATTCAACACCAAGTATGTTTTTACATCAGTGTCACTCAGAATCTCAAGCCTAGTTCAGTGCCTTGATCACAATGAATCTGAAAATACAATAGCAAGGCAAAATGGGAAAACAGTGCCCCTGATCCAGTGAGTGTTAAGGCAAGAACCAGTTTAGTTTTAGGAGGTTTAGGACTGACTTACCACCAACTTCTGTGAGATTTTGGCATTCACAAAGCCAAATGTCAAGACATACAGGCAAGAATGTTTTTCAAAGAGCTGAGTTGTAGATTTTTTATAAATTGTAATGGCCAGTGTGATAAGCAGTCCAATGTGCAGGCCTGGTGAAAGAACACTTGTTCCCTAGGATATAAAGAGATGGAAAAATTGGATAAAACTTCAGTCACATGATAAAGTCCAACTTTTATACATATTGCAAATCCCATTAAACAAAACCAGGGTTGTCAAAACTTGTCAAAATCCATAAACATTATGCCACTGCTCTTAGTACCCTTTGCAGTGACCACTAATCAATTTTTTAAGAAAATTCACTGCTGATTCCCATGACATGAAGAAATCCAGTATCAGGCAGAGAGAAGGTGATGATAATAATTATATTGATATGATATAGTAAATTAATATCAAATAATGATTATGATAAAGATGAACTTTGCTTTGGCCATCTAACACTCACATGTCTGTCTGCTTAAACAGATAAAACCCTTATGGATCATCTGAAACACAATAAATTATGGGCATAAATTATTCAAATCTCAGTTGGATTTTTAGAGCAACTTACTGCTATTGTAGATCCATTCTTTCCAACCCCTCCACCAAAGATGACACGGAAGTAATTGAAAAAAGAAAGTGCTGTTCCACACAGGATGCCAATAACTGCAAAGAACTTCAGTTCTAAGCCCAGCAAAGGGACCTTAGCAGAACACAAACAAAACCAAAACAAACAAACAAACAAAACCCCACAACAAAACAAGAGAAAGATATTAAAAGTTAAGCACACAACACCTTTTTAAGAAGTGATAAAAGCAGCCACTCTTAGCTACTAAACAGACTTTTTATTTGAACCTATCTCTCCTGGGAACAAGCTCAGGACAGCAGTGTTTAATATTTGTTTCCTTACTAAGAAAACAAATATCTTTTGTACTGCTTAAACACTACTGAGTGTTTAAATTCTTCTTGAAATTCAGCTACATCTTACTCTGCTCCTCCTTAACATGCTCTCCAAATATTTTCACCACATAAGCACAAACATGACACAGAGTACTGCCACCCATCAATGGTATGGGAGCAGGGAGAGGCTTCTACTGCACTGGCTAAAACTGCAGAGAGCCCCAGGAAACACAAACACCATCTGCCTGCTGAGAGTTTGGGCAAGGTAGCTGTATGCTGTACCTTTGAATATCATGAGACTATCAGGAATAGTCTCCAGATACTAATTTTAATTCAATAGTTACCTTTTGGAATCAATTGCAGTTTCAAGGAAACTTCCAAAGGCAGCAGAGGATTAAAAAAAGAAGTAATAAATAGAAACCATTTACTGTATTTTTTTGGAATATATAGTTTTTTGAGATACAGCATAACTACAATGGATTCTAATAGTGAGGAAAAAAATTGACCATAATTAAAGTTTAATTCATCTGCTTTGTTTTCCAACATGGAAACAAGCTTTTTGAAAATAGAAAAACAAAGGCTGAGAAAAGGAAACAAAGTTTAGCTAAACATTCCTTAATTGCTGAGTAGACTTTTAAGCTAGTTTTCATTTTTTGGTGGTTTGTATTTAGGTTAATTTCTATTGGTTATCAATACTATGGAAAAGTAATTCTCAGCTCTTTGCACTATAAACAATCAGAACTATGAATTTCTGAGTAAAGGCCCTAGAAAGGTTGAAGATCTTTTGATACTGTCCACTAAAGTGCATCTTTAAAGATCAAAATAAAAGCCAGAGATATGGAAAAGTTTTGAGACAGAAAACAATGCTTTAAATATAAATATTTAGATTTACATGACTGTGACATTATTCTTAAAAATCAGTACATCTGCATTGACACAAATATGGATGACTTAACCAAAACCCCCTGGCTTCATTAGATTGAAGCATTTAACCCTTAAATTTTAAGATAAATTGTTTAACTGAAACATATGCCTTACAATAAAATATACAAAATACATAAAACCAGAACAAAAAATTATTTGTTAAAGCTCAAGTATGTGTGGAGCACCAATTCCAGCTCAGAATTTCTATGTGGCAGATGGGGTCTATTTTCCTCTACGTAGCTACAAATGTGTGCACAGGGAGTCACAGCAAGAGATCTAAATTAACTATGACACTAAAATAAGCCACACTCACACAATAAAATAAAACATGACACAGCTGGCAGGTGCTGATGGTACTTCCACAGAGCAGCTTCAAACACCACAGGAACTGTGGACACTCAATAGAATACTCAGCAGGAACTCTGAGCACTTCACCCACCTTACAGTCCCAGACTCCTGCTCCTCCATAGGCAGATATCAGGAGCAGCATTGTTATGGCAATCTGAACTTCAGTTACATCAATTCTGTGAAGGGGAGAAAAAAAAAGATTTAGATCAAGGACTTTTTGCTGTAAGTGTAAAGTATGTGTGGAGGGAGAGGGGAATAAAACCCCCAGGAACTGTAGTTCAGATTATATAAATATATATAGAATATTACTTATTATTATTTTTTATTATTATTTTTTAGAAAGCTACTCGATATGGAGGCACACATCTCTAGCTAAGATTTAAAATTAAAGCTATACTCCTTTTCTGGAGCAAGCTACATATAATTTTAAAAAGGGGACTCTGATGAATACATTTTTAATTAACTGTTTGAGAATTCTGTATGAATTTACACACTTGTTGATGTGTA
>VZTB01016184.1:49931-62512 GCA_013397245.1 Thryothorus ludovicianus
TTTTTAAGTTTTACCTTAAATAATTTAAAAAATGACCAAGAAAAATTGCATATCAAGGGTACTTTCGTGGTACTAAAACTTTTGAGACAGGTACTTTATCTTCATACTAAAGTTACCAGCAAACAGTGACAACGAATGTTCAAGATTTCTTTCAGATATTGCAACAAATTTGCTGTTTAAAGTATTATATACAATGAGTATTGCAAAAACTTAGCACAGGAAACAGTGGATTTTTAAAAGGAGATAGCAATAATCTCTTGGGTAATGGAAAACATTTATCTGAACTTGACAATCTCAGCTAAAACTCTCTTCTTTCATCAGAAAGATGGTGATAAAATATGCTAAACTTCATCACAATCTTATGACTCTTAGAGGATCAGAGTTTAAACTGCAGTTAGGAGAGAAGCTGAGGTGCTCATCACCTCTTAAAGCCAAGACCATGGGGAGCCCTCTTCTTCCTAAGGTGCTGTGTTCCCTCAGTTTTATTTGCTGTCAGCTGAACCAGTCCAGCTTGCCAGACCAGTGCAGGCTTTTCACCTTCTGCCCATTTCACAAAGTGGCTTGAGGTCCAATGGCAGAGTGTCAAAGCACAGTGGGGCTGGCAAGGGGCTCCTCCTCCTCTGCCAGGGATGGAGTGTTTCATCCACCCAGCCACTGCTGAACTTGGTGGTTACCTTACGCAAAAGCAGCCATGTGCAAGTGTTGAGAGGTTACACTCTACTATTCACACCAGGATTTCTAATCTGCAGGTTGCACTCTGCACTATTCACACCAGGATTTCTAACCTGCAGGTTGCACTCTGCACTATTCACACCAGGATTTCTAATCTGCAGGTTGCACTGTGCACTATTCACACCAGGATTTCTAACCTGCAGGTTGCACTGTGCACTATTCACACCAGGATTTCTAATCTGCAGGTTGCACTGTGCACTATTCACACCAGGATTTCTAATCTGCAGGTTGCACTGTGCTATTCACACCAGGATTTCTAATCTGCAGGTTGCACTGTGCTATTCACACCAGGATTTCTAATCTGCAGGTTGCACTGTGCACTATTCACACCAGGATTTCTAATCTGCAGGTTGCACTGTGCTATTCACACCAGGATTTCTAATCTGCAGGTTGCACTGTGCTATTCACACCAGGATTTCTAATCTGCAGGTTGCACTGTGCACTATTCACACCAGGATTTCTAATCTGCAGGTTGCACTCTGCACTATTCACACCAGGATTTCTAATCTGCAGGTTGCACTCTGCTATTCACACCAGGATTTCTAATCTCCACTGCCGTTGCTGTTGCTGGTGGTGGGAGGAGGCTCGAACTTGAAGTTGTGCCAAAGTTTAGCTCTTAATTTTACAGCAGCTCAGACTGTTAGTGGCAACAGAACCCAAATCAGTCCAAAGACTTTACTCAGACACTGTACAGCATTCCATAACTCAACAGTGTCACATTATTCAGCTCTCTGACCCTTCCTGGCCACCAGCAGTAGGAATCTCTCATTTGGGATTTACTTCTAAAATCGAGTGCTGCTAATTGAGAAATAACATCAGTGAAAACTTCCATCCAACTTACTATCATCATATTTAGAGCACTGTACTAATGCCTTCTTCATACCTCTGTGTTTAAGAGAGACAAAATTGGGAGCCTTGAAAAAAACCTTGACCTGTTTTCACTGGACAGAAATAAGTTATCTTGTGGAAAAGTTGTGTCTGTTTAACGTTCAGCAGTAACCATGGAACACCAGGCTGTTTGTACTATGCACTGTCATTATGTTAAAGTAGAATTCACCAAGTTTTTAACAAAATCCTTATGTGGTAAAGGAGTCTCAGTGCTTTCCTGGTGTGGGGAAATCATTGTCATGCTTTTTGCAAGAATAAAAGATACAGAAAAGCAGTCATGTCTGCAAAAGGCCAGAGCTCATGGCCTAGACCACCTCCCTTGAGAGCAGCCTACTGTCATTTGTAGAAAGTCTCCTATTTCAGCCATCACTGTAAAGCACCTATTTTTGTTTACAGCACAAGATGTCCTTAAAAAACAACAAGATGTGCAGGCAGGCAGAATTAGAGTTTGTGTGGCAAAATGCATTACCAGCAAATCCAAAAGAGCCCTTATCAATATCCCAGAGCCAGCTGCATGGGATGCAGTGTGCAGGGACAGCTGCCTGTGAGCCTGCTGCTCTGCTAAGGCATTTCTTGCAGGGCAGAGCTAAGTAGGGCTGTGAACAGGTCATTCACCAAGTGACTGGGATTAACAGGACAGCCTTCATGTACCCCTAATTTTCAGTTCTGCTGCCACAGAAGTCTCAGATCTTTTCCCTCTTTTCAGAAGTAATTATACTAAAGTGAAGCTCATTGCTTAAAACCAGCAAAAGGCCATGGCCAGGAACAACCACAGCTATAGGAGGGTGCAGCAATCCCCACACAATTAGCAGTTAAATTGAAATTATTGTCTTCTACATGAATGTCATGACTTCTCCTCCAATGCAGTTGAACAGATAAAATTTGTACCAAGCCATGAACAGCATCACAGCAGTCTCAGGAACTGAACTAACACAAAACCTAAAGGACATTTAAGCCAGATTTAAAAAAGACCCTCACATAAACGTGGGGAAATTCTTCAAGCATTGCCATAGATCTGTGGAACTCTTTGAGGATACAATGGGTGCAGAGAATTCATTCCAAGGAAGACTGAAGATGTGCATTAAAGGGAAACCCATGAGCAGGGGAAATGCATGTGGTTTAGAGCCCCTGGGACTGAAACCATTCCGTGGCTGGCAGATTCCAAAGGGAGGTACCCAGATGCTTCTTCTGTCCCCACTCCTACACAGGACACTTGTCTGCAATGTAAACAAGACCTCTCTGGCCTGAGCCTGCTTGTATGGGTTCTGAGAACAAATCTGCAGACAGAAGAGCCAAATGCATGCAAACAAAGCACACACAGCAAAAATCAGCTGCTAAAAGAACAAGTTCTTGGTATAATGCAGAGTTTCAAGTTCTTGTCAGGTAAAACACAAGTCTGCTAGATTGGGAGATGAGAAAGAAGGTGAGAGAAAGAGAAGCAGGGAGTAAAAGAAGAAACTGAAATCAAGCAGCTAGCAGTCCCAGACATTGAGCCACATGTATTTCTTAAGATACCTACTTACTTTCCAAACCTCAGTATGCCTGATACGTATGTCTGCCAGTGAGCAGAATAGAACATGAACAGTCCCACAAAACAACAGAAAAACAACCAGTCAGGATTTGTTCCTAGTCGGATTGCTATGCAGGATCCAAGGACAACAAATACTGAAAAGCAGAAATGAACATGTTAGTCATATATCCTCTTTGTCTGAAGTTAAGAGAAATAAATAAAAAAAAAATAAAAACACAGGACATTTTACATCACTCTAACAAATTCAAGCTATGACTGATACTTTACTGAGTAGCTGACCCTGAGGGGCAGTCCTGGCAGGAGAAACCAAAACACAGCACTCCTTTTCTGCCAAGGCAGGGCCCTGCCCTCCAGCCTACAGTGATTGTTCTCCCTCCTCCTGGCCTTGTCATCTCGTGTTCTTTGCAACACCAACAACTCCAGCTGAAGGGCCGAGCTCAGGGAGACTGGCAGCTGCACTTCTCTGGGAATTGAGACATAAATTAGGTACCAATTCCCAGAGCAACTGTTACAGCCACTGGGCTTTACACAACTACAGGCACTGGCACCACAGTAGCTCAGTTATGGAAAGTGAAACCAACCAAGGCTTACTTTTGAAGGATTCACAACTTTTTTAAAACTACTTCTTCTAAAGAATACAAATTACCCTTCTAAGTGCCAGGCTGGATACCCTATTACTAAACTGATATTTTGGCACCTTTCTCCTAAAGTGGAGCACATGAAAATGCACAGTTAAGGAAGAGCAGAATGCATCTTCCCCAACATCTGCCAAAGAACTTCTAAAATAGCCCCCTGTTATGGTGAGGGATGCAAAGGTCAGGAGATGGTGAAGTTATCCTAAAAGACCCTGTCCTGAGCAGGGGTTTGGACTAGATGACCTCCAGAGATCCTTTTCAACTTCAACAATTCTGTGATTAATCAGCTGCTGCTGAAAACAGGTACCTTTTCTAAACTAGGATGGGTGACAGTGAGTTCAGGCTACCTGTGGATATGGAGTCACAACCATGATCAAAGAGCTCTCCAAGAGGAGAACTACTGTTTGTTCTTCTGGCTTGCTTCCCATCAATGGCATCCAGAGACTGGTAGATAAAAAGTCCTACTGCACCCAGGAGGTATGCCCAAGAAGGTGCCTGAAAGAGATTCACACAAAAGGTCACCAGGTAGTTCTCAGTCTCTTAGGTGATATTTTCATTAAAGGTAAAAAAATGTTCACCACAAAAATGTACTGCACTGTGCTATTTGTTAATTAATTAATGAACAAACACCTTGCACCAATTTCTCCATGGATTGTGGTAACTGCTGTAATGAACTACTCCAGACATGTTAGTGGAACACAGGTCCTTCTATTTATTTAAACAAAAACACATCCAAAACTTTAGCCCCTCTTCTGCAACAACTGACTTTCTTTTCTACCTTAAACCCTTAGTATTTCTGTAATTATTTGCATTCTTTGCACTGAAAAAATTTTATAAAAATAAAAATCATCTTTAAAAAGGAAAGTAGTAGCAATGCACTTACTAAAGCTTTCAGTAGTTTGTGTGACAGACACTTAGATAATTTGCTCATATTTACAACATATAGATATAAAAACCCACTGAGTTTTTTACTAAATAAAGACTACAGCCTTTAGGGAAAGATGTTTTCTTCAACACACAAAAATTGACTACCCAGGCACTTTGAACAGGGCTTGAAAAAAGTTAAGTAATTCACTAAATATGAGAGAGAATCCATCTACTTAATATCCATCAGCAGTTTCAAACCAAGCTGTTACATTAACACCATTCAGGTTCAAAGGAACTGTTCTGCAGTCATTCCTTTTAAAAACACTATTTTCATAGTCTGGCTTTATCTAGGGATTAGATTTTGTTAAATATTATTTAAAACACCTTTAGAACAAAGCACAGGCAACATTTCTGCCTCACGTAGTTTCCAGAGGTACCCTTGGCACTCAGAATTACTGCTCATGAAAACAAAGGTAAAAATGCTGGAAATGCAACTTGCAGGTTTAACAGGAGAACACCCAGAGGCAGCCAGAGCTGAATCCTCTCCCACTCCCTGCTCAGGGCCTGCAGCTGCAGTGGTGCTGCCACACCTCTGCAACTCCTCCCCTGCAGCACAGATTGACCAACACGTGTCCCTGCATTTCCCCAGACCAGTGAAGGCTGTTAAGCAGATTAGACAACAGATCAGATCTCGGTGTGCTGAGATTTGTCCACACTCAGCTAAACTCAGTGTCCCTGCTGGGGAAGAAGGGAAAATGGCAACCTGCTGCCAGTTCAAAGAATGAAGATGAGGTGCAGCTGCTCCTCCAGACATTCTGATGGCTCATCACCATTATACTCTTTGTCTTGAGCTAGGAAAAAAGTTATGCCTCCAGGTAGATTGGTCACAAAACACATTAAGCAGCCACATGCTTAAGAAAGTCCAGTTCTGAACAGCATTTCTGCTGTTAATTAAGAATTCTTCATTTCAGGCTGGCTGATACACTGTTAACAAAGTCAAATGGTTGGCTGCTTCACCCAGCTTGGAAGGAACAGACAGACAAAGAATCAGGAACTCGCTTCAGGTGCAAGCTCTGGATTTGTATGCAAATGAAAATCTACAAGACTTAAAACACTCTTCAAAACTGGCAAGACTGTCCAAGAAAAATTGTTTTCACAGATCATGGAGGAAGCCTTGAGCAGGTGGAAGAGGATGAGGAGATATTCCAATGGATATTTATTATACTGGTATTTGATAACTGCTGCAAAGAAAAACTGTCACACTGTAGAAATCTCACTCAAGTGATGACAGCAATACATGTTTGATGCTTACTGATGGAATTAGTTGAGTTTTTTAGGTCTCTTCTCCCTTTCAGTCTAGACACACAAAGGAATCTTGTCCTGGAGGATGGGGTTAAACCAGGGAGGGAATTTTTAGCCACTTTTTGAAAAACTTCACTCCTCTAACAAAGGGGAAAGGATGGAGCCTGTGGGGAACAAGAGGTGCCTGTGGCTACCCCAGGACTGAGGATCACCAAAAGCCCCAGGGAGGCCCAGAGAACTCAAGGGTCTCTCCTGGCACAAGCTCACTTGGTCTCACACTGTGCAGGGGGACTGTGGCTACCTCCACTTGCTCTGCACCCTTCAAAAACAGAGGGCTGCCACTCACTGCTCAGGTACTTGAGAACATAAAAGCACAGTCAGGACTTGTTGAAGCTGAGATAATTTTAGTTGTGATATAATCCACACACAAAAGTAACCACAGTACATACACTGGCTTTCAGAATAACTTTGTTACGTGGAGAATAACAGAGAACCTCAAACACGGCAGCTGCAGACCTAGGAGCAGAAAGGCCATGAGAAATCACTGGTTTCACTGTTGTCTTTCAAAGGAGTGTTTGAAAGGCACTGCCAATTTTATCACCACTATTTCTGTGAAGCGTCACAAAGGTCACCTGCAGTGTTTTATGAGGTATCCTTATGGCAACATACTTCTATGAATTATGAAAAGATGGCTTGAGATCTACATTTAGCTTCTCACAAAGCAAGAAATGCAAAAATAAACAAGTACACCAGCTTTAACTCAAACTTCTCCTATTAGGTCTTTTTGACAAAGCAGTAGCTTATTTCCAGTTGCAAGTTTTGGTACAGGTATGATCACTTAGGCTGATCTAAGTCTGCTTGATTTAGCCCCTACTGCTAAACCTGGAAGCACCAGTCCCTCCATATTCCAGAAATCCAGCACTCTGTCTGGCCCTTGCTGATGTGGATGAAGGGTGAGCATTTTCATCTGCTTCCCAGGAAGGATCATCTGCATCCATTAGCACCTGTAGCAGATGTATCAGTACCCCACACAGTTAAAGAGAAAGGAAAAGATCCAGTAAGAAGAGCACATGTCAGAGAGCTTAGAAACACTCTGCAGCATTTTATCTCTAGGCCATCAGTTCAAATCTAACCCAAAATGGAAAGAATCAAAATTCACGTGTGATCAACTATCATTTAGCAGATTAAATCAATGCTCTAATGTTTTAACCGGTAAAACACAGTTTTCCAAATCACCAAAGGTTCCTAATAGCCATGGATTTCCTCTGCTATCCACCCTCCCAGTACAGCTCCTGCTGCTGCCTCCTTTGCTTTCTCACGTGCCTGGCTGTCCAGTCAGGGATGTCCCCTGATGGCTTCCCAGACTGGAAGTATGGGAAGTAGTTTTCAATTAGAAGTAGTTTTTCAATTTCAAGGAGTTTTCAAAGTAGAGAAGTGGGAGCATCTGAGAATGTTGACGTGGCTGAGCAGAAAGGTCAGGAGGCTCCCAATAATCATCAGCTTTTTTCACTGATGAGGTGTTTATTATCTCTGCCCAAAGTTATATCCTGCCCAAGCAAATGTCTTATTTGGCCAGACCTAGGTGCTACTCTCATGGAACTAGAAGAGAGCAGAAACCTGAGGGGGAGAAGGCAGGGAGGGAGAGGAGGATGCTGCCCTGCTTTAATTCAAAGAGATGTCTGAAGATACTACAACCCCAGAACCCTGTCACACACAGATTTGATACAGCAGAATTGTCATTTACTGACCCAGAGCATGTTAAAACAAAGCTATGTAGTGTTTGACAGGTATGTGTGACATGCCTCTCCTTCAGGAAAAAATGGGGGTTGAACTGCAGGCATTGTTCTGCTCCCATGATTCCACCCCACAAAAGAGGATGGACAGCTGCAAAAGACTCCATGTGTCAGGGAAACCTCCTAGAACTTGTTCCAAGCACAGCTCTCAAGTACAGAGAGTTCAACAAGCCAAGCTTTTGCAGTATTTAAAGATTCAGTTCCTTAATTACTCATCACGTTTAGCCATAATCTCACTTCCTCAATCCATGCCTAAGAGTGCTGCCCTAGTTTACACGGCCCCTCTCTGGATCAGATCCAGAAGAGAGGGAGACATTTTGACTGGACTTCCCTCTCCTCTGCCCCCTAAACCTGGATCATTTCCCACGCCTGTGTTCAGCACAAAACACTGTGTAATTGTACTAATGGCAAGATGAGGGAAACCTGAACTACAGCAGGGAAGATAGCATGGATGAAAAAAATAAAAATAAAATAATCACACCATAGCCCAAGTGCATTTCATGCATACCAAGGACTCTCTGCATTCCTTTAGCATCCTCATCTCTCCAAGCCCCCTCTGAAAGCTCCCATCCTTCTGTGTCAGGATTCCTGCACCTTTTTACTTCGTGCCAAATAACCTCCTTCTCCCATTCACAACTGATCTGCTCCCCACTCGTGGGTTTTGGCTGAATTTCCCATTCCACTCCATGCTTCGCATTTCTTTCTCAAGTCAAATAATGTTTTTTTCCTTCTTGCTCTTTCCCCTGCCACACACAGACCCTGTTCACAGCAGCTGCTCCAGTTCAACTTCTTTTCTACTCTACTCTTCTCCCACAAAGCTCAGCTGTGTCCCTGCTGTTTACATAATATCATATCTGTTAATATCTTCTCATTTTGCCCTCCGGCAGGCCTCTTTCATTTTAAAGATGGTTCAGTTGCTTGTTTGGGTTTGCTGTTGGCTTTTTTAGTTTTTGTTTTTTTTTAAGAGGGAGAGAAAGGCAGAGACAGCATCTCACCAATGTTCCTCTCCCTCCAAAGAGCTGACAGTAGAGCCAGGTGAAGTCACCCAGATCATCCCCTGCTTTTTGGTCCCCCTAGATGTATGGCTTTCTAAACAGCACATTTCAGCAAGGTATGACACCCTTTTATAAACTCACTACACCATTTCTTGAACAATTCTACAGAGCCACCACAAGCCTCCCCTTCCTTCCCTTTGCTCTCTGCAGGAGAACCCTTGGGCCCCTGCCCACTTTTCCTTTCACTGCCCAAAAAGCAAATCCATAATCCATGCTTTTCTCTTCCTGTCTTCCTCTGTTCCCAGTTCTTTGCTTAGATCATGCTGTAAGTGCTACAAGATTAATTTTCAAATAGTTATAACTTAATACAATACTTACAATTAGCATGAACTTCTGTCTAAAATTCTAGCTTCTCAAACCATTCTACAATTCTATGAATTTATAAAAGAGGGTAGATTTAGACTAAATATAAGGAAGATTTTTTTTTTTTTTA
Organism: Thryothorus ludovicianus; assembly: GCA_013397245.1. Lineage (NCBI taxonomy): Eukaryota > Metazoa > Chordata > Aves > Passeriformes > Certhiidae > Thryothorus > Thryothorus ludovicianus. Next base: position 59,168 of record VZTB01016184.1, read on the forward strand.
ACCTGAGAGTCATGAAACACTGGCACAGGTTGCCCAGAGTGGTGGTGGATGCCCCATCCCTGGAAACATTCCAGGTCAGACTGGACAGGACCCTGAGCAACCCAATCCAGCTGAAGATGTCCCTGCTGATGGCAGAGAGGCTGCACAGGATTGGCCTTTAAAGGTCTCTTCCACTCAGCTATTCCATGATTTTAGAGACACCTGGGGCCGATCTTGAAAGCAGAGGATTAAAGTTTCTTTTCTCCCTTTTCAAAATTTAATTATGTTTAGTCATTTTGCTCCTTAGTTGTCCCCAGAAAGGGGAAGGGTATGCAAGACTCCCCTTCAAAGCTTTATGAATTAACTAGCTGCTCCAGAGAAGTCTGCTGGCAGTAGAGCAAAACAATTCATGTCTTACAGTGGGGATAAAATGGAAATCTTCACCTGAAAGTGCTCTTACCTAATCTCAGCAAGAGTTTGCATTCTTAAATAATTCCAGGCTCTGCTGTCACAATGAAAACAATATTTCAGTTTTCCACAGAACATGAAACGTGCAGGTTTCCTCCCCACCACCACACCTGTAGGCTGCTTTTATAGATTGCTGTCCCAAATTGCAGAGATTAGGAAACTGCACAAACTCTATAAAAATGTACACGTGAATTATGGTTACAGCAATGCCTGAGGGGTGCACCCTGCTGATGGCTTAGCTGTAAAGAAGAAAGCTTGTGTTGAAACATGCACTTGCAGGAGAAAGTGGTACAAACCACCCTCCTGCTAGGCAAAGAAACATTACTGAAGCAGACAATATTTTATAACTCCAAAACATGCTGTGCTAGTCAGTAACAGACTGGCTTTTAGTGGCTGCTGATACTGATGAAGATGAGAAGGATGGTGTACAGGGAAATAATGGCTCCATGTCAGGAGAACAAGAGAGCATTTTGTGGTTTGAGACATTAGTTGCACTGGGGTTGGGAATAAGCAGTGTAAAATCGTGGAAATCACTGCAACAGGACAAAATGGAAGCTGAAAGTACAAACAACTAATTCAAAAGGCAAAGTCATGAGGTGGAAAGTGTCTGTGGGGAAACAGATCAGTCAGTTGCTTTCTAGTAACCCAAACAGAATCCCTTGCAAAGAAACTGCTAAACCACAGTTTTCTGGCAGCTGGAAGGGTATACTGGAAAAAGATCTCCTTTCTAAGCATCTCTTAGCAGCTGCTCTCTGAGGGATTTCAACCAGCAGTCTTACTTGTTTTAGATGTTTTGTACAAACATCAAGACTTCTGTGTTTTCAATAAAGGCTTAACCAAAATGGCCCACATAAGACTGGTTAGGGAATAAAAAACAACCACATAAACCAACTCAAAAAACACCCCCTGCACCAAAACCCAAACCTGCTTGTTATTTTATCCAAGTCTTCTATTCCGTGCTCCTACCTATGAGACTATAACAAGTTCTTGTTTGTCCATTCAGGTGCTCAAGACATGCTCATGATGGAAAGAGGTGCTGTTGAAGTGCTCTGGTATTTGTTCAGTCTGTGATTTCAACCATCTTCAGCACAATTTTCAGCTCCACCTATCCTTTCCTACACATCCCAGTTAAAATTAAAGGAAGAATTACGACAGTGCATGCAGCTCCTGTTGATGTTGCAACAATTTTAGCTTTTTTCAAAAAGCCATCCACAAACATGACCTCAACTTAGGCAGAAGACAAGCTGAGTCATTAAATAAGCTGGAGAGAGAATGATGCTTCTGAGTGATGCAGCAAGAGAAAATCAGGGCTATTCTCAAGAGCAGAGGCAACAAACAAAACAATAGGATAGGGCTGGGTCCACACTGCATATTTGTCAAGGATAGACTGATATCTGAACATGAAAGTATAGCCCAAACTATAGGTTCTTATAAAATCCAGCTTCCACAATTAAAAAAAATAAAGACAGTTCAAACAGAAAAGTTTCTAAAATCCAACCCAAGTTTTCCTGGAAGGGATAATTCCCTGGATATCTGCAACACAACTTTTTCTTTTTGTACAAGAGTCTGCAAGGGAAAAATAACTTAAGCAAAATTTACTTTCTGCTTTTTGTTTTGAATAGCAAAGAGAAAAAGCTAAAATGAGCATTCAGACACATAGCTGGCACAACGGATATTTTCATCACAAAACTAAGCTAAAGGTATTGGTACACAGGCATTTCAATTCTGAAAGTGTGACTAGAAGACCATCTGTACTTTCCAACCACTCACTATCATCTCTGTCTTCCCTTCTACTGCTTGCAAAGCTCGAGTGTCTCTACCTGGTGATGTGTATCAGGGGAGTGATCAGCGTGAGACCAAACCAAAGTTAATTTCGATATTAATCAGTTTCCTGATATGTCTGCCACAAATACCTCTGCTAACACAAAGAGCAAAGCAACTAGAGAAAAAAAAGAAATGTTCTTCTGATAAGAGCACTCATCAGGGAAAAGCTATGGTATTTAAAAAGTCCCAACCAACTGCCAAGCTCTGCTGTTAGGATTTAAGCCCATCAGAACACAACAAAAACAGCGGCCACCTTTCAGGGGCAATTCCCCCCTGCTAATTCCTAACTACCACAAAGACTCTGCAATGTGAAACTGGCAACAGGACGGGAAGCTCTGACAGAGCTCCCGAAATTCACTGAGAAACTGTTGGCACTGTAGTTCAAGTGAGAGCACGTTAACAAGCCTGTTTTCCCTGCAGAAGTCAAAGCTATGAAGTGTTTCCCACACAAGGACGGGAAACATTCGAGCTGCTGTCAGCTACATCTGCTACCCAACCCAGCCGGGACTCTGATGCCCAAGGGGCATCGGCCACGTCTGTGGCCCAGCCCTGCCCTGCTCCTGGGCACATCTCGCACCCTCTGTCATCACCACAGGTGACAGCCACATTCCTGAGGACGGTGACATTCCGTGGGGGTCCCGAGCCCGGCTGAGCCCGGCTGTGCCCTCCGCAGGTGCCCGCCACAGCCCCGGCCCCGCCGGGCCCTCCGGGCAGCGAAGGGCCGCAGCTCGCCCGCGGAACCTCGTCCTTCCACATGATCCCCACAGCATTTTGGCACTCCAGCCTTAAGAGCCGCCTCCAGCTTGACCCCTGCTGCCCCAAGGCTGAGCCGCTCCCCTGATTTCTCAGGACGAGCCCGCAGCGCTCGGTGCCGAGGGACGGGCCGCGCGTGTGGAGCCCGGAGCACCCGCGGCGGGCACGGCCCCTCGGGCTCCGGGCACTGCAAGAGGCACCAGCGGGGCCGAGCCCCGCGCCCGGCTCGGCGCAGCCCCAGCCGTGTGGGGCGGTACCTGCTCGGTGGCGCTGGGGCAGCAGGCGATGAGCGGCAGCGCCGTCAGGCAGTTCAGCAGGAGG
>VZTB01016184.1:62539-78494 GCA_013397245.1 Thryothorus ludovicianus
GTTGGGTTTGGCCCCCGCCCCCCGCGGGACCTGCTCCCCCAGCCAGCCCCAGTAGGGCTGCAGCCACGGCTCCAGCAGCGAGCACCCGGCCGCGCTGTAGCGGTGCTGCTCCAGGCGCTTCAGCTGCGCCGGGCTGAGGGGCGCGGGCAGCGCCCAGGACACGGCCATGCCCGCACCACCGGCACGGACGGCACCGGGGTCACGGAGCCGCCGCCGCCGCTCGGGGCNCCGCAGCTCCGCCGGCCCCGCCTCGCCGTGTGGGGCTGGGGGTGCCGGGGAAGCCCTCGGCAGAGCCCGGCCCGCCGCAGGCCGCGGGCATCACCGGGGCTGTGCCCGGGGAGATGCGCCCGGACCTGATCCCCGCGGGGTGAACGAGTGCCGCTGTCAGCCGGGACTTGTCTCCTTCGGCTTATTTCCCTTTCACGAGTTTTATAGTGGCCGCAGCGGGGGTGCACGCAGCAGGTGGCCAGAAGGATTTTTGCTGGAGGAAGGCAGAAAGGCAGGGTTTGAACAGCAGGTGAACTCCCTGCCGCCAGCCGGACAGGGCAGCCGTGATGCGGTGGCCCCACGGCATCACCCAAGGATCCCTCTGCCCCCTTGCCTGCAGAGTTCTGGTTTTTAACATGTTACAGAGCACCTGCACACGGTGTTACACAGGACTCACTTCACCTCCTTGACTTACTCGGAGAGAGTGCTTCAACACCTTTTCAGATGTTGTGGCACATCAAATTACTTGTTCATGTGAAGGACTTTAGATGTATGCCTGAATCCCGAGGGAGGTGTGTGGTTTATGAGTAAGGCAAAGAAAAAGCTGTGTAGCTGAAGTAGAAAGTGAAAAATACAACCTGCAACGGCATCTTCTTAGTACCGGAAATTCTTTTTTTTAAGTTACTCCACTGTGGTCCAGAGAGTGCAGCTTTCTGTCCAGACACTACAATTTCCTGGACAGACTGCTTCCAGTTATTCAAAGTGAGCTGATCCACTTCCAACTGATAAAGTTATTATGTGTTTGAGTAGGTTTCTCTACTGCAAGAGCCAGGAATGCTTGACTCATGTTAAATGGTGGTTTCCAAACCCCACAATGTGCTATGTACATTCCGAGTGCTGTGCCATTCATCATTCATCAGCTGATTTAATTTAATTCACTAAAAACAGTATGATGCAGCAATTGCCATTAGAGGCCAAAGCAGAGGGGACAGGAACTGCTAGCAAAAGAGAAGGTAACATAGAACATCATAAAGAAAGGTTCAGTTGCAGACAGCTAGAGAATGACAAAAGGGAAATCTGACAGATTCACAGTCAGTCAGATCCCCAGTCCACTGGAATCACTGCATTTGGAAGAAGGTAAAACTCAGTTTCGTTTGATGTCCTGTGCATCACTGTGGCCAATGAGCATAATAGAACTGGTATTTATGGAGAGATTGCTCAAGCTCTTTGGATACATGGAGGAAAAGAAGAGAAACTAGGGAAAGAAGTGGAGGGAAAAGTAATTGGCATAAAATCCAGGGCCACATTAGAGGAAGAAAGACATTCCCTTCTGAATTTATCACTTGAGAAGGGGTTTGTTTTGATTTCAAAAGTATTCAGCAACAAAGCATAGGATAAGAGAACACAGAATTTTAGGTCCAATGTGTTTAATCTTCCAGTGCTTCCTCAGTACTCAGGATACAGTTTTGCTTCCAAAGCAGCAGCTTTACCTGTCAGTCAGGAAAGCAGGACATGAAAGTCAAGTGACAGTAAGTACACTGTGCTTAAAATAGAATGCCTTTTGCTCCAGAATCTCAAAATGCAACAAAAGACTTTCATAAAGTATAAGGGTCCCTTCACAATTCTCTGTAAAAGGTGCCAATATTACACTTCTCTTTTTCTCCCTAAAAGGAAGTTCAGGAAGCTTGAAATATTTCTTATAAAATAAGTACTTTTTAAAATTTCTGACTTTCCATAAGGACTTTATTAGCAGTATACCCCAATTTAAATAATCTTTTAAAGATTGTCTCTTTTTTATTCCTTTCCTTTGTACTTGTGAGATTGTTTTCAGTAAGGCAAAAGTGTGCTGGCAGTAGCTGTGCTCTTTCAATGCAATGAGTAACTGCAGTGCCTGTATCAAGCTCCACATACACCAGTTTGAGAATGGAGCCGTTTCTACATTTATATGCCAGGGACCTTCCATGGGCAAAGAAAGCAAGCCAAGAGAAGACCAAATATTTTCATCTGGCTTCATTAAAAATAAATGGAATTTTTTAAAAATAGCTTTGATTTCTCTTTGTGTGTCTGTCTGTGTGTTTGCCTGTGTTTGCTGTCCTCTGTTACTCCTAGGTCTCTTTCAGGTTCTCTAATTACCTGGAAATCCCTGTGGCTTTGGAGAAATGCCTTTGGAGTGTTGTGTCACATCTTCTACAGCGTGATATTCTGCTGCTTCTATTCCCTCCAAATCCCTTTTCCTGTAGTTGCTGTCTTTGGTACCTCTTTATTTCCCTAAACCAGTATTAACTGCAGATTCCATTCGCATTTTCCTAGCTCTGTGAGTTTGTCAGGGCAAATTGTCATCAATCAAAATTTTACCTTCTGTTATCCTTTAGGTAAGGTTCTGCAGCCTGTTTTAAATCACTGGACATCCCTGTCCTGTCCCATGCCATCCAGTAATTTCTCTGAAGGTCGGTTAACTCCTAATCCAGAGTGGGGGCTGCTCGGTGTAATCTGAATTTAGAGCTCAGCAATGCCCCCTTCTCTCATCCCCAGCCCGAGGCAAATCCTGGGCGAGGCAAGGGGGGAGGAATCGAGGGCAGCCGAGTACAACGCTCACTGTTCACCCAGGGAAAAGGAGCTTAGCTCAGCTTGTTTAACAACGCTGGCATCTGGGAGAAATTAGAGTGGCTAATTCCAGCCACTGAGAGCCCGCAGAAGCTGAGGTTGTGCTGGCTTCCAGGTTATTATGTGTGGGATATTAAGACTGAGGAGGGAGATAAACGTAAGCTTGAAGCTGTAAACATTATTCATACAAAGTGCACATGGCTGTGTGCCTCGTTTTTGGGCTTATTGACAAGCACAGACTCACAATAACTGTAGCTTTTGGTGCTGACTATAACAGACTGATACTGCTTTAAATGAGGGCTGTGTGCTTAAATGCTTAAAGCTCCATGGCATTTAATCAAACTGGCCTTCTCCTGCAGCTTTCTATGCTTCAAAATAGATGGAGGGAGTCTGAATTCACTGCTAAGATACAGAATAAATAGAAATTATTAATCCTGTCTGAAATTCTCTTCCTAGTAGATGTGTTGCTTTCTTTCAGGTGTAGGTGTGAATGAATGTGTAGGACAGGATTGATTTTGGAAGGAGCAGGTGAAATGCAGGTGCAGTGTAGGGAGGTGTTCAGGATCACTGGGAATGCACAATTGCTTCCCTGCACAGGGAAGCACTGCAGAAGAAATCACAAAGATAAAAAGAAAGGAGAAAAGGGAAATAATATCTATCTATCCATCTGTCTCTCAGAGTAAGATTCACAGAACAGAGTGAGAAGATGAACTCAGATCCCCAGAGCAAAAGAAGTGAGGGCACAACTGTAAAAACACCACTTCAGCTGTGGCAGTTCAGAGTAACACATTCTTTTATTATTGCATAATGACTGACTGCTGAATGTTTGAAAATGCCCTGACATCAAATAAACATCTTGTGGTGTACTGCTGGTCTAAGTAGGCCTTTATCTTTATAAACCCTAATTGGAGGTCAGTCATTAGCCAGTGAGCACATAACCTGCCCTATTTGTACAGCCAGAGTGAGAACTGGTAAATAAATGACAGGGCAACAGGGAGCTGATAACCTGGCAAAATATGTGTGACCTTGTGTCTCACATGCTTCAGGGTTTGCTGGAGACTTAGGGACAGTCACCTCTCTCCTGGAGGTGAGTGATGCTGGAGTTGGAGAAGAAATGCAGCTGTTCTACCTCATGCACAGTGAACTCACTGGTGCTGTGTCTGAGTCCCTTTTCTGATGTGACAGCTACAAGAGTTCCATGAATTACTGAGGAAACGGAGTGGATCCAGAATAGTGAAAGCCATCATGGTCGGTATTTAGCACATTTAAAATATTGAAAAGGCATAGATAAAAAATGGCATGTATTTGTAGCATTTATCTCCACTCACGTTCTGTGTCGTGTATCTTGAGGTGTAAGCTGGGTTAGGTGACTGCTGATGCTGTTTTCCACTCCATGTGGTGGGCAGAAGTCCCTGCTTTATTGTAAGTGGAAATAAAACAAGAAATGTGGTAAAATGAGACAGAAAAAAAAAAGTAAAGAACTTAATAGATCTTAAACACTTCATGTTTATTGTACATTAAATAAAACAATTTCAGTTAAGTTGGGGGATTGATGGGTCGGATTTAGGAAATCAAAACTTCTATAGGAAGATATGTTCAGCTTAAATGATCATTAATTACATATGCATTAGTTACATTATAGTAAAACCATATTCTGTTAAACAATTCTCAGGTGAATAAGATACATTATCAGAGGTATGTATTCCAAGGATCTTATTGCACATCTACTGGCTAATCCATGTACCTCCAGTCTGAGAAAGATATGCTTTGTACCACTGAGTACACACTGACTGCCTCCTTGTGCTTGTTACACAGCTTCCCCTCTTTCCTCACAGAAAAACAGAACACGATATCAAACAGAAAATAAAGCTGAACATTACAAAACGTGTGTTGTCTTCAGTTCATTTCATTTCAACCTCAAAGCAATCCATGCGTATTCTTTCTTTTCAGTAAGAGCAGGTAGGGAAAACAAAAGGACAATTAAAGGGCAAAAAAAAAACAAGGTCATGAAATCCTCCCCCCGCACGTTTTTCTGTCGTTGCAAGAGCTAAAACGTTGATGTTCTGCTCCCAGCTTGCAGTGCAGTGGGAGGAGGCACTGTGGACGGGACTCTCACTTCCCTTCAGTTTTGTCTGCCTGCACTTCCCGCATATACGAGTCAATGATATGCGGAGGCACTCCATCCATTAACAGCTTGAAGAATGACAGCCCACCTGCAGACAAGGAAAACAGGTCATCTTCAGGCTGAACGCCCTGGAGCAACAGATTTGCACCTTTTTTCTCTGGCACAAGTGACGAGTTTTAGTCAATCTCTATTATATAATTTGAGATGTGCTAAAATTCAACCCTGCTCAAAAGTCCAGTGTGACATCTAACCATTATTTAATTGGTACTATGCAGATCTTTCCTGTCCTCTTGTGCAGGGTGAATTTCATTTCTAGGGTGTCATATATTCAGTCATTTATCTCACCACATGCAATAGTTTGTGAAAAGCTTCACTTCAAATAACTCTCCTGGCTTTCCATCGCGCTGGGTGGAGTAGGGTCAGAGATGGAAGTCAGTGCAGGGGAACAAAGAAGAAAACACTGACCAGGAGGAGTTGTGGAAAACATGCAGAGATATTCCATTTATCCTAGTTTTGGGTCTTAAAATGGTTTCTAGGTATTTAGCAAAATATTTACCGTGTTGCTTGAAAATAACAAGTGGGATGATATACATGAACCCAGGTTTTTAGATATAGTCTCCAGAGAGAGAGAACATGAAAGGAGAAATTTTCATCTGCTGAGGAAACATTTTGGATTTGCTTATAAATTCACTTCAAAATTTCACTTTTTATTGGGGTTGTTCAGCCTGGAGAAGGGAAGGCTCCAAGGAACCTTCCAGTACCTAAAGGGAACCTACAAGAGAGCTGGAGAGAGACTTTTTAAAAAGGCCTTTTGTGGTAGGACAAGGGATGATGACTTCAAACTGGAAAAGGATGGGTGAAGGTTGGATACAAAGAAGGAATTCTTTGCTGGCACACGTTACCCATAGAGGTTGTGGGTGCCCCATGCCACTGAAATAAAAGCCATGGAAATGAAACGTGAGTATTCCTGTTAGTTTCATTGACATCAAACAATGTTTGGGAGAAACAGTGGGGAAAAGATAAATATTTTGCTAAAAACTTTAGAATCTGCCCTTTCTCCAGACAAAGGGTGTAAATTGCTTTAAGAAAGCTGTGTACCATTGCTATTCCCTTTAAAAATCTTCATCAATATTGTGTTCTGCAAGTTGCAAACCACCCACTGATAGCTGCACTTACCTTCTGAGCTTTTTCTGGAAAACACCAAAAGCTTTAAAGCAAAAGTACATTGCCAGGGTGAAGATAACACACTCTGAATGCTTCAGCTAAATGTGATTGAGCTGATACTTACATAAAACATTTATGCTGAGTACAGATTTTTGAGAATTTATGACCTTTATTAACACAAGGATTATTTAATTAAAATGCTATTAGTTACTAGCAATTATGAGATGGTGCTGTCTCATGTCATCATTGTGGCAGAACTTCGCTCCCAGCCTTAGGTAGATGCATAATACAGACAAAAAAAATTTAAAAAAAGCATGCTTTTTTGGCATTCTTTCAGCTCATGGAGTGCAAGTTGTGCTACGAATCATTCATTTTTAAAAGAAGTTAACACTGGAATAAATATTTTTTTTATGTAGAGGCATATTCCTATAAAAAATAACTTGCTGTAAATACATAATGCTCTTTTTATTACTTGCATTTTATTCGTGCTAATTAATCATGCTAAGTCATGCACTGTTAAATTCCTTTGAAACATGCATTAGAGGATATGGGATGTTCTACTAAGAATTACCATAACAAGCAATTACTAAAATCTGAATTTATATGCCTTAAAACCATCATGCCGCTAACTTATAAAGACATTTTCATTAAGTGACATAATGAAAATCATGCCATACTAGGCAGACATTGTATGACTTATAAACAGACATAAGCTTCATATGCAAGAACCATATGAAAGCTTACCTTAGATGACAATATACATTCAAAAATCCTTACTGTGTAACTAAGGGAGAGAGAGAAAGAGAAGTAACAATTTAATTGCAAACACAAAAATGGAGAGAAAGTGTTGAGTGAAATTATTATTACAATTATGTCAAGGTGATAATTTAATCCTTAGTCATGTAAAATATGTGGGAATAGAAGCACATGAAGAGTAAAAGGTAGGGATCCAGTTCCACTTCAAAATTATCATTAATATGTAAAAGCTAGATTAATAGGTACAAGTAACTATAAAAACCTCTAATTAGTCTAAAGGATAGATTGGAACCAAATTATATTTATGATAGAAGTTTCCAAATGTAGCTTCAAACAAGCTAACACACATATATATATATAGGGTATTTTCCACCAAGGGAAAAAAAAGGCACACACATAACACTGAAGCATATATATATATATATGTTGAAACTCTGTAAGGCAAAATAATCAAGTGCAGACTAATTACATATCTGTGCACTAAAGTATGAACTTTGCCATATATCCACATTTCCATTACAAAAGCATGCTATTTACTCTGCAGGAACCCTTACCTTTTAAATTAAAAATTAAACATTTTGTCTCTATAAGACACCCATATATATATACATTTATCTATGTGTATGTCTATAAAAGCACTGAACTTTTTACATATTGTAGCCTTCTAAGAAAAATATCCCAACACTTCAAAAGCTGCAGAAACATTATCCAGTCTGATCCCTTAACATGTTTTAGGACTGAAATTGTAAATCTAGATGCATAATATATTGCAGACCAGTTTCTGGGCATCACTGTCATTTTAGAACTGCACTGTTAATATTCTGAATCTGGGCATTTCTATAGGAAGAGTCAAATTTTCTGAACCCAAATGAACTTGAATGTAAAATAAGCTCTAGAAGAAATGAAGTAAATTAAGTAAAATTTTCTGCTTGTAAGTAATTGAATCAAGATATCATCCTTAAAATTGGTAGGTTAAGTTCAGGCATGGATTATCATTCTGAGCTCTAATTTGAGTACCCATGGAGTAATCTGTTACAAAGAATGACTTTAAGTGCAGCAAATGACTTTATGATACTTCTGGTCTTTCAATAATTCTACAAACTCACTGAGAACTGTTTTTATTTGTTTTTTTTTAAATGCATATTTCTTTCTCCTGGAAAGATCTAAGTGTTGTGGTCAAACATATTCACAGTCATTAAATAAATTCTTTATAGATACATGTACTTCTTATGACATATGTCTAAAACCTTAGCAATTCTGATATTAAATATCCATATCATTGGATATTGTCTTGATTAATTTGGCCTTCTTTGCTCATGTGACATAGACAACGTATGCCATGAGACTCTAGCTAGTTTAAACTAAAAAAAAAAGCAAAGAAATGCACACTTTGCATGCAGAAAATGCGTTTGCATGTGGAAAGAGAGGGTGGGAATGAAATGGAATGTCCAGAGGAGTACGCGCATCATAAACCTGATTATCCCCCGCCAAGCTGAGTGGTTCTCCTGGGTTAATTACTCCATGATAGATCACTGCAGAATTAGAATATTTATAGTGGTATTTATTCGCATTTGAAATTTTTCCCAGTTGATCTTAACACCTCTTAAAAATAAAATTTCTTATACAGCAACTTTACTGTCAGCAACCTGTTATTAGAGTGCTCACCAACCTTTATTTCACTTCTAAGATAAAGGCTCTCCAAAGCTGGTTTTTCCGTGATAAAAGAAGCACAGCACCTTATCTAATTCTTTTCATCACCCTCAGTGAAGCTGATAAGAAATCAGTTCCTTGGTGCTTGTAATGGGAGATTTTGAGCCAAATTTAGGGATCTACTTCAACAAACTTAAAAGATCTATACAGTATTTTTTGTAATGAGATTTTGCATATGTTGTTATCTTTTAAGATGAAAAAGAGTCATTTATTACACGTATTTTTACATAAACACCTTTACAAAAAAATGCCACTATACGTGCAATTGTACTGAGTTGGTCACGTAACTTCCACCTTTAAATTCACTCAGCAAAACTTAAAACCAAAGAAAAAAAAGATTGTATGTCCGAAATAACATCAGTACATGAAAAACCTCTTATGAGGTGAGGACAGAATAAGTTTTTATCATTTTAATTGTGCTTATAAGTATCACTAGAAGTTTTCCAGGAAACAAGCATTAAGTTTAGCAACAACTAGGGGAGCTAATTTTACATCTAAAATAGTGTAAGGAAATCACTAAAAATGTAGAAAATTGTAGCTTACTGGGAGTATTCATAGCCAGAGTACTCCTAACTAGCCAGTTGTTCCAATATTATGCACACTCTGAAATCCTAGGCTGTTCACATCATTTTGGAGCTGAGCATTTCTATAGGCACAAGAATTTCAGTTCTCCAGTGTGTCAGAAATGGATGGCTGAAAGTAATTCTAGCCAACATAAGGAAACACAGCTTGCTGCAATAAATGCTCTTGCATGGCACAGAGCTCTCTGGCATGACTTCCTAGTAAGTCATACCTACTATCTGTAGTAATGGCAAAGTAGCTTGTACCAGACAGGCAGCAGAGCCTTGAGCCTGTGGATCTTATTCAGAATCACCCAACTCTATCTCATCATTTTACAAATCCAGACCTTGATGGCCACTTGCTGGAATAAAGCTGAACCAGTTTTAAGCTGTACATACGAAAACAATCACACACACACACACACTGCAATTAATTTCCAGTGAAATCCACAGGGCTCTGCTCTGAATCTGCACGGTGAGCAGTCCTCTGGAGAGCCCTCCTAAATGAGCAAACAGGCTGGGAAACTTAAGAGGATGATAAATCAACATGTAAGTCAATAGAAGGGAGAAATAAGATGAAATGATGTCTTTGTGCTCTCTCTGTTTATCTCTAACTTGCTGTATTTGCCTAGAGCAAATCCTGGTTTGCTGTACTTCATCTGCTGTGTTCACTTAGCAGCAAAACTTGTTTCAGTTTAAAAAAATAGACAAAGCAACCTTCTCAGGTGTTGAGGTCTTCTGTTATGCTGTGAAATAGAAAGTTTGCTTGTGGCTAAGGAAAACAATCTTACTTCCAGGATGAGGTCATCGCCTTTTAAAAATAGTTTCTTAAAAATAAAAACTACAAAACATATTATGCATATTTTCATTACATTTTTTAAGTGTTCAACATAACATAGACCAATTATTTCTTGAAATGTCTTTTTGATGGCAATTTGATCTATTGGACAAGATACATCAGAAAATACAGAAAATGGAAACTGAAATGCAAAATAAACACAATGCAATCCATATAAATTTAAAATGTGGTTTTCATTATAGACTAGCATGATGGAAGTATTGTAATTAATTAAAGCCATATTGGTGTCACTTAAATTCCCTCAGAATTCCTTAGTTAGACATTCCTATCAGCTGGCTTTAGGCAGCTTTCCTTACTTATAAGCTCAGAATAATTTTTTGAGAAACACTTAGTTTATTCCACAGTTCAAACTAAGCCTTTGGTGGGAATTAGTCCAGCTAGATATCACCCCACCTTTTCCTAGGAAACAATTTTCTGAAAAATATGGCCCTGAGATTACTCATTAGTCATCCTACCCAAGTCCCCTTGCCATTCATGGTATCCCAGTTAATTCTAGACCACATGAAATTTGTAAAAAAAAAATCCATTAATGGAAACAAAACCAAAAGAAAACAACCAACATTATTTTGTCCTAACAGAGCTCTTGATTTCATTTCAAAGCTGAGCTCCCTTTTGCATTTTCCTCGCCTCCTTCCAGCTCTGCAGACCGTGCTCATCAGAGGGTGTTTGCAATGTTTTAAAGCCCTTACCTCTCACTTCCAGTTTGCAGTCCACTTCTGCCTCCCCCAGCTCGTTGACTGCCCTGCAGGTGTAGGTGCCTCCGTCGTAGGGGCTGGGTTTGCGGATCTCCAAGGTGCAGACGCCTTGGTTGCTGAACATCCGGTACCTTGGGTCGTTCATTATGAGCACTTTGTTCTTCATCCAGGTTATTTTGGGCTGTGGTGGGAAAAAAAAAACAAAACAACAAACAACAAACAAACGCAAACAACAACAACAAAAAGAAAGCAAAAATGCACAAACCTGTGAGTTGAAATATTTTACCCCCTGTTTTGTGGTGTTCAGTGAAAGCTGAGTGATGCAGAAATGATAAAAAATAGATGAAGTAGTGATAGAAAGGAAACTGTAAATCTTAAAGATAAGCATTGGCTGCATCATGCATCTGCTTTTTAACGCTTTTTTTTCAGTGCAGCTCTTATCACCTAATTAAAGTCATAAGTACAAGCCTGTTATCAATACAAGGACTGTGTAATGATAGCAAACATCATTAGCTTTTGACATCCAATTACTCTAAGTCAATGGGAAAAACATATTTTTCCACAATAATTTGCACAGTCAAAAACTGCGAAGGTGAAGGGTGGACAGTGCTCCAGATTTCCCATTTTACAAGGCCAATTCAGTTTTTCACACCAGGAAAAGATCTCAAAAAGACACAATTCATAAGAAACCACAAGACAATTGTGCAGTGGGTCTGAGAAACAATGTGGTACCCATTCCTGCAGTGTGCTTACTTAGAGAATAATTAGCTCCTTATAGAATAATTATGGCTGTATTTTGGTAACAACTTTTACTGATATATTCTCTGTACAGCTGTTGTCAGTGGGAGCTCCAGCAAAGCCCAGCCTTCACTGAGTTACCTGTGCATCACCTATTGTAGTGCCTGTAGCACAGGTAAGCAGCTCCTTCATTTTTGTATTCTTTAGAACCCACACCTGTCTGTTTGCCTCCAGCCTGGCTCACGAGTTAAGGGGTAAAAGTGGCATTTAGTTTTGATTGTCAGGAGCTGTGCTGTACCTTGGGGTTGCCCCGGACGCTGCAGTTGAGGGTGGCGTTGTACCCAGCTACAGCAAACGTGTTCACCAGGGGCTGGGTGAACAGCGGCCGCTCGCTGAAGTCAAAGTCATCGTAAACTGGGTACTTGTAGACTTTACCTAGGAGGTGAAAATTAAACATTTGTAAGAAGAGGATTGGTTAGACACCCATGCAGGTTAAATGGCTCCGGGGAGTTCTGCAATGCTGTGGGTAACTGCCCTGCTGAGGAGGCTGGAGGTGGGTCAGCACAGTGACTGTAGCCCCTGGTCATGCTATGGCACTGATGTCTGAGAGCTTCTCTTGGTTTCCTGTGCAGGAAACAAAGAAATACATGTTTATTCCGTGCTGCAGAGCAGGATGGATCCTGAGCCATGTACTGCAGGATGGCTGTCTTTGGCAAGCCTTGTTCTAATTATAAATTAATTGTTCTAATTCTATACTGCCTCTGTCTCTGTAAATTCATTTTTCTTTCTGCTTCAAACAGTGCACTGACAATATAGATACCTGAATGGATCAGTTTCTGAACCAGGGAAATGTGGTTGTAAGGTGTATTTTCTTGCTGCCAGTTTATCCCCACTCTGCAGTGGAGATTATCTCCAACAGATCCTCTTCAGCCACACGTTCAGCTGGCATTTAAAGTGGCCAGACAGACAGACATCTATTCCTGTGCACAGGTATCATTAAGTAGCTTTGCTACACTGAGAGCTGATCCAAGCTCTCATACTGATTTCAGTGCAGCTTAGGGCTGATACTTGCTCTCATGAGAAGGGCAAGTAAGTCATGATGAAAAAGAATTCCTAGAGCCATTCCCTTGTTCATGACTACAGAGTCCTTCAGCCTGACTGTGTGGGTTGGAGAGTTTGTCTGTCATCTGCACCATGGCAGTCATGTATTCCTTCCTTTCAGACAAACTGCTTTGATTTTCTTCCTGTAAGATTTTTTTTTTTTTTAGAATTTCCTTTCCATAGGAAAAGTTTAGTGTTTTTTCAAGTTTACAGTGCCATTTCCAACTGACATCTTCTGAAATGTCAGGATTTTTGGCTGCAGGATCAGAATTTTCCCAACCCCACCCTCAAGAGATGTGAAGCAATGGTGATTATGCTTTTGTGTTGCATCCTGCCTGAAATGGAGGGAGCTCCTGCACAGCTGATGCCAAGTCTCCAGTGGAGGGCAGTGACCCACTGCTTCTAACAGGACAGCTGCTTTATTCCTCTCCAGCTCTGGTCAATGCTTATGTGCCAGTGCTGATGTGAGTCTGAGAGCCAAGACCACAGAAAATGTCAGAACTTAGGAGAAATGTCCCACTCCTGATTTAGAGCAGTGACTTTGGGGACAAACCAAGAAGTCAGTCTAGGAAATGCCCTGGCTGTTGTACCTGGCCATGGGGCTGGGAGTGCCTCTGCTGTCTCAGAGACACTGCCTTTACCTCATCACCTCCCAGCCTCTGAGCTCCCCCTTCCCCCTTGATGAGGCATGGCTAATTAACTGACCATCCTTTGCGATCAGAGCACTCTCTTTGGTCATGGTTGCATCCTCGCTGAGGCCACACATGTTTTCAGCAAAGACCCTGAAGTAGTACTCGTTGCCTATGACCAGCTCGTTGATGGTGGCACTGGTGCGGTGGTAGTGCTCGATCACGGTGAACCACTCCTGAAAAGCACACACACACACACAGCGTCAGCTCCCCCAGCACCTCCCAGACTGGAAGGATCACCAAGCTTCTGGGAGGAGGTTCTTCTCTGGAGAGGATACAGCCAGCAATAATTAATAATGAAATGAGTGATAATGGCAGCACTGCAGAGCGAAGGCCGAATGGAAAGCGAACCTGGCTGAGCTGTCACACTGGCAGCTGGAAGGGCTCATTTTAGGAACTGCAGTATGACAGAGGTTGTGTTGTGTGAGCAAGGCGAGCTCCCTCATTCCCAATCCATGCTGCTGACAGAGAAAGTACAGCTGCAGATAACAAAACTGCATTTCTGTGGGAAGGGCACTGGCATGTGCTGTTCTGCAGTAAAATGCACTCACAAGAGGCTGCTGCACTAATCTGCCCTGTCTTTCACAGGCTGTGGTCATGAGAAATGAGGTTCTGTGCTGGTTGATCTCTGATATCTACAGGCTGAGATGGCCAAGTGGGTTTTAGTGCTTTAATCTTGCACCAGTAATGGGATGCATGAACTCTGTCCCATTACACAATTCCCAAACAACAGTCTCAGATGAAAGAGGTTAGTGCTAAAAATGCCATTAATAAAAGGTGCAATATAACCACAGCAAGGTTTTGCTTTTCTTTACTCTGCCCCAAATAGTTTTCTTGCTTTTCTAAAGATGAACTTGTGCTGAGTTCCCTGTACCACAGTTTGCATTAATATTTGGTCAACTTTGAGAGCCAAAGTTCCTTTGGGAAAACAGTTTTTTGTACAAGATCAGCTGTGCCAGAATTGCAAAATGTGCCACCACAAATACTTGTGAGGAAAGTGATGGAAGGAAAATAGTGGCATAGGATAAATTAATTGATCAGACCATGAAGGAGACCAACATATTAATGTGGGGGATAGGAGGAGATAGCAAAAGATTTTCTTGGAGAAACAGCACCAAAAATATTGCCCAAGGTTCCCAGTGTTTATATTTCCAGGAAGTGTTAAATCTGAGAATCTGATTACTGTCTTTTAAGAAAGTGTAAAATTTTTGTTAGTGCAATGAAAATAATAATTTTTTTTAATTGAACTTTTCATCTGTATATCTCAGAGCGGTTTCAGAATTACCTATGCACTGTTTTGCCATGGATGGTAAGAAGTGGCAATGATTTACACAGTGTGACATTGCAGGTTTGGAAATAGCAGCAATGGGACACTTTTGTTCTGGTAGCAGCCTACAGAATTAATATTTTAAGGTTTTATTTTCTATTCTGAGGCAAAGGGAAAATTCAGAATTACTCCTCTCAAATCCACATATCCTTTCCTTTTTTAGTCCTCCTCTTTGGAATAATTTCAAAATATTTCCATTTCTAAGCTTTAGTTAGAGTGGAGAAGGGGTTTTTAGAGTTTTCAGAGTCCTTTAGAGATTTTGTGAATGCTGATAAATCAGTGCTTTGTCTACCTACATAACTTTAAGCATATAAGGTTTTTGTTTTGAAAAGGGAGGATTCATGAGTACATCCAGCTTTTAAACATCTCCTTATTACTTACCATACTCTTCTTATCTGCTTTTTGAATAGTATACCCAGTAATGGCAGCATTGCCATCATCTTTTGGTGGCTTCCATGATAAATTTACATTCTCTCCCCAGACATCCTCAATAGTTACAACCTCTGGTGGGCCTGGGCGATCTGTAACGAAAATATGACATATTCTACTGTTTGCTTTCTCCATCTTTTTCCCACACATGGGAAAAAGATGTCTTTCATTTCGTGTGCAGACATGAAATACAAATGAATTTTTTTTTTTATGAGAAGGGGAGAGAAATCAAAAGTCAAAAGAAAGCTGTAGTTGAAAAATAAAACTTTCCAAAGTGAAGGCATGTCAGAATGAGAGTAAATTTAATAGTTCATGTTGTGCTGCCAGTTTTGCCTATTATGTAAAAGAATAGATTGTAAAAATGAAAAGTGAATGTGTTTTCTTGTCTGTCTTTCCTACCTTCATGTACTTTCAGCATTTAGGATTTCTTCCACAGTGCGATTGTGGAAACTCGCACTGTGGAAGTTTGTTGTGGACAAACTCGCTATGAATTTGCTACAATTTGTGTCTATTGGTAGCACTAAAGAGGGAAAATCTTGAATCCTGGATAAACAAGAACACGAGGGGCTCAACAGAGAATAAAAGAGACTGACACAACGCTATGCTGTGTGGAGGTTTCCTGAGACACCACAAATCTACGGCCAAGCCACCGGAGAGCCGCCGGCGCCAGGCGAGCTGCCGGCATTCCCGTAGTCCTGTCACCTGGCTCTGTCCCCGTTTCTCCAAACGTACCAACGATCTGGATGTCTATCGTGGCTTTGTCCACCAGGTTCTCCACCTCCACCTTCATGTCGTACTCGCCGGAGTGGCCGCGCTCGGCCTTGCGGATGAAGATGATGGTGTCGTTCTCCGTGTTGCGGATGTTGATGTCGTTCTTGTCGATCGGGGATCCGTTCTTCTCCCACGACACTTTTGCTCTTGGTTTCCCCTGCAAGGAGTCAATTTTCATATGATTTTGATATTTTTTTTTTTTTTTTTTTTTTTTTTGTAA
>VZTB01016184.1:78594-202961 GCA_013397245.1 Thryothorus ludovicianus
AAACAGATTTTTTTTTTTTTTTAATTATACACCATTTAGAGATGCAATCACACCAATTCACCTAAAATATAACTTTCTTTTTCACCTAAAATATAACTGCTTTTTCTTTTGCCCAGGAGACTGAAAATATTTGCAATTTCCGGCTGTATTGGACAATTATCTTTCTGGCTAGATTTGACAAATAATTTCCAGTTTTGTGAAAGAAAAAGGAGAAAAAATAACCCACAGAAAATATTGAGCAAAGGATTTCACTCTCTGGAAATGCTTGCATTCTCTACACTGCCACTGAAAGAGGAAAGTAATAGATTCAACCTCCAGGGATCCTAAACTCTCTTCTTTCATTGCAAAGGAAGTTGTAATAGCTCTTTGGAAGGATGGATTGATCTCTTTTATGTGCCATTTTTTGTGTGTCTAAGTGCTCAATATAGAGACTCAAAGTAGAGTGAATTTCACCTGCTTTGCTGTGGGATTTGCCTTCCACGGGCAAACAATTTGCAGATCCTGTCTGAAAAGGGTAATCTCACACCATTTTGAACGCCTTATCTTAGAGAATAACCACAGAATATTCCTTTAATTTCTCAAGAGAAATGTATCTTGCAGTGTATTGCTGATCAAGCTTTTATGAGGCTTTTAACAGCCTCTGTGAAGCTGAGTTAGGCCCACCCAGTATCTTAAATGTGCAGACATGAAGTAGAAATGAATTCTGCCATAATTCTTTTATTCAGAAGAAGGACCCTGCAAGGAGTGAGGCAGGTGCTATTTAAAAGTTATAGGAATGAAGGTTAACACCATGCTGTGGGAAAACATGCTATGTGTTTTAGAAATAGTCATATTGCAGTTGTGATCTCAAGGATTTAACAGTTTCAATCTGCCCACTCTTCCTCTCACTTTTCCTCTCTCATGACAAGGAAGTTATTAAACACTACTGTTCCACTCTTGATAACCACATTTAACTGCTTCCAGTGCAAAACCTTTGAATTTTGTTAGCAACTATCTCATGTGCAATGTCTACTGAGAAGGTTTGTGAGTGTCCTTTGGATGATAAATAACAAATCAGTCTGTCTTGAGTGAGATACCCAATTCATTGCTTGGCTGAATATCATTTGTTTGAGATGTTGAACCAAAAAGCTTTCAAGCACCTCTGTACTTCAGAGTGCTTCCACGTGTGCTTAAGTTAGCTCACTGGCCAAAGTTACAGAGAAAACAGTAAAAAAGCAGTAATATCAAAAAAAAAAAAAAGGAAAAAAAAAAAGGAGAAAAAAAAATTTCTGTTGGTGTTTTCAGTTCTTACCTGGAAAGGAATAACAAGATTCACAGTTTCTCCAACCCTTCGAGTATAGGTTTGTTTTAAGTGTCTTGGTAGACGAATCTTTGGAGGTTCTGAGCAAAACAAAAGCTTGTGTTAAGCACTTATCTTCCTTTCTAACTGGGGCAGCACTGGTGGGTATCAGTCTAAAATTCCCAGAAGTAACTGATGAATTTCTTGGTCCCCCAGTGCTGCATTCAGGACACCACCAGCTTTTATAACACCAGATGCTACGATGGCAGGACTAGGTGGGAAGCTTAGAGCAACTTTAAAAAAAGCACCATCAAGTTCAAGTTCTGAGGAAAAAAAAACCCTGAAAAACTGAGAAATAAAGGCTCAAAATTAAACAAAATTATGAAATATTTTAAAGACAGTTTCATGATTTCTAGCCACTACCCAATGGCTTTGTAAGGCCATGTCATCAGTTACCAACAAGAAGTATTAGCCTTAAAAATACCTATGTATTAGTGTTGAAGCAGGGTGTATTTGTGGGTAAATGTGGGCAGCAGGATCTTACCTATCACTTCCTTGACTAGAATGGGCTGTGGGTGGTACTTGGGCTCACTTTCACCAGCAGCATTCACAGCTTTTACTCTCACAAGGATTTTGGAGCCCGTGGGGAGGCCGTTGATGGTGAACTTCGTTTTGTCTGTCAGCTCTGGGTTAGCCACGATCCATTCATCAGCTGGTTTAGGGAAGTGAGGGGAGGAGGACAAATCCAAAGAATAGGGAATTATAAATTCATCCACAACATGAATGAAGAAAATTACAGAACAGTAATAGATTTGTTAGATTCTAATGAGTAATTTTATTTTGCTTTTCTAATTATGCTGTAACAGAATGTAGATTCACTGTCACGCATAGGAAGAATGTTTCAAACCCTAAAGGGTTTCTGCTGATTACATATTTGTATATTCATATATTTATATAATTATAAAAATGTTATTAGAATATGTCTATAATTTAAGTGTACCAGAGAGAAAACTGGTTGGATTTTTTAAAATTCAGCTAGAATTAAACAAGGGGGACAAAGAATATATTTCCAAAAGAGCTCATCGTTGCTTTAACAGCTTCCTTGAAGAGAAATGGGTTTTGCAATTAATTTCAACCAGTACTGAGTACCCTTGAAAGTATAACAGAGAAATAAGAGAAACACAATATTTACACATTGCAATGAAATGCCATCTCTCCTCATGCCTTTAAAAAAAGGAAGGCTGTGTCAGAATTATTCACATAACTCAAGCATTCTCGGATTTTTAATCCTACCCCCAGGTGAAATGCACAGAGTGATCAGTACAGTAGAGTCTTCCAGAACAGCTTCAATTACAAACCATTCTTTCTTACCCACCCTGTCCTCCCAGCACACACTGCCCTGACACTGCTGGCACCTGGGCACAGGAGCCAGATTTATGAACTAGCAAGTCAGGATCAAAACTTCCCACTTCATGTAAAGCTAGAACTATGAAATGGGCACAGAAGACAAGAGAGTTGTTATGGAGAGTCCTGCAGACCTAGAGCATAGTGCTGTGGTACATCTTCATAACTGGATGTCTTGCTTTTAGGAATTAAGTTTTCCTTCAAGCTTCTAGCAGAAAAGGATTTCAATCAGTGACTGTGTCCCAAGTATCTCCCCCTCCCCCTTACACTTATACTACAGAAAATTCTGCAGACTGCCGCCCCTAAAATTCACTGTGAGGAATTTATCTTTACTTTTATGAAGAGAGGTTTTCTTTCATTAAAGAAGACTTAAATCCTTTGTGGAATACTGTACCTTCCAGGTTAAAAGGTGGCTCCCCCAATTCCTCAGACAGATCTGTCGATATACCTTGAGAGAATCCATCTTTAAAATTAATCAGAGACACCCACTTTCACACAGATGGAGCATTTTGTCAGTGGTTAGCAATTCCTGTTAGTAAGTATGCAAAGATAGATGCTGGGCTTTACAGATTTAGAGAACCCATATTTAGGGAGACTGCAGGGAGAAAAGAGATGGAAAGAGGGCATCCAGATCACAGAACAATTATATGTAATGCCCACAGGAAAGATAAAGGATGAAAGAAGAGGAGGATTTAAAGTGGTATGAGTTTTTAGGGCTCCAGAATAGCCCTAGAAATATGAAAAGAAGGAGACAAAGGGAACACTTGGAAGAGAGAAATGAAACAAAATGATGATGAGAGAAAGTGTAGAAGGAGAAGAAAACACATCTTAGAAGAGATAAAATAATCAGAGATGAATTCTGAGTAAGACAGAAAAAAAAGAGGTCTTGGAAATAACTTGGAGGAAACAGAGGAAGAGACACATTTAGCTAAAGGTAACATAGATAGAAGATTAAAGAAACCAAACCCATGGATGATGACAGATATGATGTAAACCCTAAGGCTTTATTTCCTGAACAAAGTTATCACTGCCCTAGATTTCCTGTAATCCTCGAGCTGGCTATTTTTGGGATAATAAAAATACTATTCTAGTATCTTTGCATGGTCCTGGATGAGTACACTGGTAACAGAAACTCTCTAAGCTCTTATTTACTGGCTATAAAACCAGATCACCTGCAGGTACAACAGCCTGTTACAAGCAGGTAAAAAAATTGTCATGGGGAGCACTCAGCCCTGCTCCCCAGGCTGCCCTCAAAAGCTTCTCCAGTGTCAGCAGCATCTGGTCTGCTCCACATCTCCACAGCAACAGGGCCAAAGCTGGATATTGTAAATTATTGTAAACGTGGGGAGTTCTCTCACTCTCTCTAAATATGTATATATTCTATATTCATGTTATTCACACCTATGCAATACTGGATTTAGACACTCATTATGAGACTCCAGTTCATTAATGTGCACAGAGTGATAGTTAAGGATTCCAAGAGCCCACCACGTTCATCAAGCTAAAGGGAAATACCAATTTTGCAAAGCCAAACCAGTGTTTATGCTACGTTATTCTTCTAAATTATCTTTATATATATTTTTTTTGTCTTCCTATTGTCAGCTTGTGATTTCTCCTAATGATTGCTATGTTAAGGAAGACTCTAAAAAGCCCTCTTGAAAACTACTTCAGTGACAACAATGAAAGAATGGAGGATGCAAATACAGATGAGTTTACAAACAGATAACTAAGAGAAAAAAGCAGCACAATGAATAGAGACAATCATAAAAAGTATCTTAAAATTAAAAAGAGTTATTAAACATTACAGAAAAAATTAGTTTGAGCAGAAAGGTGCTGAGAAAAAAGAGGCACTAAGATATTGCAAGAAAGGAAAAAAGCAACTCAACAGAGAGAAAAAGATGAATAATCCAATAATATGACTTTTAAAATCGGTATTTTAAAATTGGCATTTTAAAATTGGCATTTTCTACTTATCTTGCTTCTTCCTAAGCACTTTCATAGCATATATACATAATGTCAATTGTGTATATATAGATGTATATGCATATATAGGAGGCATATATAGATATACATAAGCACTCAAAACTATGTAAAATACATTGTACCCATTGTATTTTAACTGAGGTGGGTAACAGTAAAATGACAGACTTGGCTGTCATTTTGTTGTATCTTCATATGTTTAAAACCTATCTGGAAAAAAAAGTAAAGAAATTGTTCCATTTAACAGGTATACAATGTCCTTCTGTCTAACAGCCCTATAAAGACAGATTTAGGAGATTCCTTTTCAAAGCCATGCTTTGAATTAACCTGTCTGTATTTCTCATCTTCTCCTATCACCTAATTTAGATATTACATACTGTGATGTCAAGCACTTTTATTTTTTCCCTGCCATTCTACCCAATGCTGAACAAAGCATAATATACAGCATACATGGAGCTCCTCACATTGACAGTCCCCTTAATCTTCCCCTACAGCTGGCCTGTGCAGAGGGAAGGAAATAAGGACACTGTGTCTTGATGGAAGACTTCATGCTTACACATCCTGAGCTGTTCCCACAGCTCCCTCCCAATATACAAGGAAAACCCTTCCTACCATTCCAGCTGTGTCTGCCTTCAGGAACTCTTCTCCGGGTCTCTGAGCTTCTTGCAGTCCTGCTCCTTAAAGATATTCATCTCAATACTACAAGATGCTGAGTGCTCCTCAGAAAAGCCAGTGGTCCTTCTTCACACCCTCTCCCACTGTCCTGAGAGAGAGCTCAGTGTGCTCTGATGCTGTGGCACCTGGCCACACTTATGAACCTACTGCTTTCCTGGATTGCCTGAATCTGAAACGTGTGACAGCATCAATGGCAGGTTCTGTCCTCTACCTTTAGTCCAGGCTATGGACTGCATTCATGGAAAGCTCTCATTGAAATAAATGCCTTCATGGAAATAAGGTGTTCAACCCATGGCTTGATTTGCAGCACAGTTAAGAGCAACAGCAGTGGAGCTGAAGATAACTGTGTCCCCTTCCTCCTCATCCACAACATTGCTGCAGTTGGTGCTGTTGGTCCACAGAGGCTGGCTACTGCACATACCACTCCAGGCTATTTGATACTTACCCAGGTGCTGGTGGATTTTACTTTTTGAAAATAGGCTTCAATTGATGCCAGTTCAAGAGAAAATCTGCTGGAAAATACTAAGTTTCTGCTGCTTGATCATCAAAGACTCTTGGTTGAAAAATACAATTTATATTTCCCTGTTCCTTCTTATTTTACACTCAGAAGTTGTCTCTTTCTTCCTCCTTCAGGTCTTATATATTTTTGTCTTGGATGGACACAGTTGAAGATCCCCCTAACTGCACTGAAATGTTGGAGAAATTCATTATCTAGACATGGACTTTGCATGCCAAGATGACTTCTACAAGAACTATTGGAGAGGCTGTTCTCAGTGTTGGCAGCTGACACTTGAAGTAGCCAGTCAGCAAAATGTCAGCAGGAATTACCACACTGAGGACCTCCTGTCCCTAAAACCCAGCCACCCTGGACATATTTTCAGCCACACTTTAATGAATGCAGTCATTCATTAACTCCTACACCTTCATCCACCAACGAACTCTTTACTGCCCTGACTCTCATTTAGCATCTAAAAGAGGATTGTTACGAGCACTTGGTTCACTACAACAGATTATATGGCTTTTGATTTGGATTTCAAATCAAGTGTAAGACACATTGAACCACAGTCAGTGGGCGGCATCTGGAATACAAACCAAAGGAAGCCTGAACAAAACCCTGCTCCTTGAGGTTTTCTGCCTCATTAGTCTCTGCCTGACAGCCAGAGCACCTGATACCTGTAGAGAAAAAACGGAGAAAGTCTCACCCACTTTCACTGGGAGTCAGGTACCCCGGGAGTTGTCACTTACTTCCTTCAAAGCAGTATTCCACCACGTAGCCGTCCAGCCCTGCCGCCCCAATCTGGTCTGGTGGCCTCCACTTCATTGTCACCGAGGTGTCGGTCACAGTGTCCACTGCCAGCATAGTTGGGGGGCTGGTAACAGCTGAAGCAAGCAGGGAGAAGGCAGAGCACTGTGTTACAACGAGAGGTTTGTGTTTGTTGTCTGTGTTCCTCTAGGTTAGCAGCACAGGTGATGGGCTATCCTGATTTGCCATCATCCCTGGCACGCCTTTAGGAGAAAGCAGCTCCCTCATCCCTTATCTGCTCACAGCCTGACCCAGAGATAAATTCCTCCTGCTGAGGAGAGAGAAGGACAAGCAGCTGTGGCTGGTAGAGCAGAGAAGTTGGGAGCAGCATATTCTGCAGGTATGTTCTGGCAAGAAGGGAGCGTGTTTGAGCTCTTACAGCCCCCTCCTTCCTCCTCCTCTGCATTCTGGGGCTGCTGCTGAGCAAGGAGAGAACCTTTGCTAATCTACAAACAAAACACCTTTCTTTTACAGGGACTTGTGGTAGTCACAATAGTTTGAAAATCTGTTTCTTTATAAGAAAAGGCCTCTGAGCCTGTCACTATGTGAATGACAAAGCCTTCTAGCTGTCATATGAATATAAAAATTATATCATTAGGTGACTGTAATGACATACCATGGTTATTTTCTAAATGCATACCTATCTCTGTGCTCTTGGCTACTTACCTAAAGGAACAAAGGACTTGGAAGGCATGCTTGGCTTGGACATGCCGATGGCATTGACAGCAAACACACGGACCTCATATGCAACACCTTCAATCATTTTCTTTGGCTCAAAAGTTGTTTCCTTGCACAGTTCAAAGTTCAGCCTCATCCACCTGGAGCTCTGTTTCTTTTTCCTCTCAATGAAATATCCTTTTGGCCAGAAAAGGTTTTATTATAGCAAGTGATGGCATAAAGTTCAGTAATAAAGTCTATTAAGACCTTATTAGCAAAGGTCTGTTTTTTGACTTTTTTTATCTGTATACGCTTCAATATCCCCTTCTAGCTTCAGAGTGATTTAGGGATACCTTTCCCTATTGCAAGGTATCTGATTTTCATGGCCATATAAAAGCTTTTTTTTGACTTTACTTAGAAGACTGCTGTGTTTAGTTCAGAGTAGAAAGGGCCTGGTTCTACTGGGCCCCTCTGACTTCTGTCTCGGTTTAGTGTATTAAAAAAGTTTACCCAGTAAATTGTTTCTGAAATTCCTTTTGACATTCAAAGAGGCTGATAACAGTTCAAAGTTCTGTTTTGTAAGAGGTTGTCTTTCAAGCAGGGTGATTGGTACTGTGGTGACATACAAAGTGACACATCTCAAAGCATAGAAAAACAGGAATCTGACAAACAGTAGGTAGAACATTCTAGCTACTGGGTATTCCCAGTGCCATTTTCCAGGGCCTGAGCTTCACTCTGATCCTGTTGCATCCTCTATTCAGTGTTTGCCTCTTTTCTGTATTAGTCACCACCACCAAGGAAAAAAAAAAGTACCTAAAATGGGTGATCCACCATCATTTGCTGGAGGTTCCCAGGTCATAATACACCAGTCTTCACCCACCTCAGTCACGTTTGGTGCCTGAGGAGGATCAGGCACATCTGTTGTAAACAAAGTAAATATTATTTAAAAAAAAAAGTAAAAATCTTACTTCTTTTTCATAGGTTGAAATTTAAAATGTCAAATAAGAAACAAATCTAAATAGTTTTTGAGGTCCAACAGGAATTCCTAATGAGGAGAGAGAGAGAGAAAAAAAAAAGAACTTTATTGGGTCCTGGCTGGTTAGGAATGGATGAATGCCAAGGTCAAGACACTTGAGAGGCTCTCGGGGGCATGTGCTAAGACAGAGCCCACAGCCACAGAAGAGGAGCACCAGGAGTGATAAGGGCAGCCTGAGGCAACCAGAGAAGTTTGGCCCCTGGCAGCAGTGATAATTAACTCCCACTTAAATCCCATCCAAGCTCCTACTCCCTTCAGTGACACCCAGCCTTCGTGCCCTTGTGTCTCAATTCCATGGGGACAAATAGGAAAATGGAAGTTTCCTGAGACTCTACCACAGTGATAAAAGCCATGGCTCGTGGGTGCTGTTTCACACGACTTACCAACCACTTTGATGTTGATTAGAGCTGTGTCCTCTCCAGCCTCATTCTTTAAAGTTATCCTGAAAGGCCCTGAATCGTCCCTCTCAGCTGCATCAATGACCAGGCAGCTGCTGTCTGGGTACGTTTCTGCCCGTATTCTTCCACTGTCTGTGACCATCTAGGAACCACAGGGAGCAGAGGGAAATGTCATATTTCCTGGATTTGAGAGTCAAAGTACTCAAAAATCAAAATTCGTAAGTAGCGCCAGACACCTCAACAAAAATATTAAAGAAACTGTAAGAGAAACCAAACCAAACCTCAGCATTTTAGTCTCTTAATGGTGAGAAAAATGACAAAATAACTAAAATAAGTCAAACATGGGAAATGTTTACTACTCAGTTAAGCCATTGCATCACAAAGGATGAGGCACTAAGCCTCTGTGATCAAGAACACACTTCTGTAAACACCACATATCATTAATTTGATGGAAAAAGAACAGGAGATTCTTCCAAAAGTTAGATAAAAATGTAAGTCATTCTCTTTAAAGATAAGAGTGATTGTAATAATCAGTAGTTTCTCCTCACAGATTTCAAATGCTGTCACATATTTTGGAGTAGAAGATCTCCTGGGATAATTCCCTGTTTGGGCAGGACCACACTGGTGACACTACAATTAATATTTGAAAAATGGCCACAGATTTGAGCAGATAGGTCTCGTGTGTGCAGTAGTGGTAACATGTCCCAGTTTCTACATTGCACAATGAAAATTTAAATGTGAAAAGGGACTATTTTGGTATTTACACAGCCAGGGATTGATCTAAGCAAAAGTTTTGCATTAAGACACCAGATGCAAGACCCCAGCTGCCCAAACTATTGTTTCATTTGAGACTTGAACTCCACCAGATTTTATCATTAATTTTCCAAAAACAGACCATATCATGGCTTCCTGCCAAAACCTGGCAGCCATTCTGGGCATCAAATGTACAGAAGAAGCAGCAATTTGGTAAATTTTCATGAGATTTCTTCTACAACCCATACATCCTTCTCCTCTACTACCTTTTTATAGAAAGCCTATATCTTACCCTTTATTAATTGCAGCCTTTCCTTAAAAAGACCCAAAATATACTAAATAATATTTATCCGTTTTATTCTTCTTCTTTGAGCAAGGAGCATTTTAAAATAGAGGGCATTTCCCCCTTATTTTTTGCCATTAAAATCAACGTCTTCAAAAGGCTGAAGATTACCATTTGAAGGAAGAGGCTTGTTGTTAAGAAACATCTACAATGACAATGTACCTTGTCTCCTCTGCTCCAAAAGACTTTTGGAGTTGGTTCTCCAGTGATGGGGATCTCAAGTCGTAGTTTGTTTCCTGCCACTACTGTCACAGTGTTATTTTCCCCAAGACCATCCAGGTGAAGTTTGGGAGGGTCTGAAAAAGGAGAGAGATTGTCCAAGTTTGATATGTGGCTGCTGCTCGGAGAGTTCAGTGACCTGGCACAGGTCTGCAACACACGGAAACATGCTTTATGTTTTATTTTCTTGGTATTTTTTGGCAACTGAAATTTGTTTCAAAGAAAACTTGTGAAGAAAAATGTATTTAAGGAAACTGTTGCCTGATGAAAAAGAAATCATGGCAGCATGGACATTTTGGAACAATAAGACCATATGAAAACCCCCACAACTGTTTCCCTGAGGCAGAATTTTGTATGTTCAGGTGAATTGCATATTCAGGTGACTTCTGAGAGTGTTTTTCTCTAAGTGGCTCTTGAGAATTTCATTTGTGGGCTTTTTCATGGCACATTTAACCATGCTTCAGCCTTCCCTGTCCTTACAATTTATAAAAATTTATTAACCCAAAACCTTTTTCTGAAAACAAAATTATCACTTTCGTTATACACTGTGTGTGTGGAGAACTGATTAAAGTCCTTTTGCAACTTTTTTAACATATTAGAAATATAACAATGATCATTCCCCTTTAGTACCACTTTCCTTTTCATTCTCCCTAAATCTCACCAATACTTTTTCTAATGCAGATATCCCACATCTCTCAGTTTCAAATTAAACACATGTTTTCTAAAACTTTGGTGATTTATGTTGCTCTCCTTTCAGCTTCCAAGTTGCTGGTTGCAGTTAGAAGCTGGTGAGGCATTGCTGTGGGAATAGTCAATGCCATGTTTTATTTTTGTTTGAAACTCTGGGATCACAAACAAGCCTTCTGCTCTGCTGAATGAATCAAAGCTGGGCAGAACAATTTTTCCCCTCTCAATAGCACTTGAAGTTTTTAGTGAATAGGTAAATCCGTGCTTATTCTACCACTCTCTTATCAAACTAAATCACATTTTGCAATGTTAGCCAGCCAGTTCTTAAAGGCACCAGTGTATATCTGAGGAGTGGGTAGCAGCAGGTGTTCTACACAAACTCTTCATGGTGGTTTGGGTTTAGGAGCCTCAAGAAGCCTCTCCCAGCACACAAACTATGAGCAGATCCTGAGCACAGGCACAGGACTCAGCTGCAGGTCAGTGAGTACCTGCTCAGAGGATGCAATTGTTTGTAATCAGGGATATTTCAGACTGCTTTTGATTTCCAAAGGTGTCCTGTGCAGGTCACTGTGCAGTATACTTACCCACAATATGTACTTTGCATGGAATATTGATGTTGTAGGCATCTGGCACAAACATGTATTCACCCTCATCATCAACAGCAGAAACTGGTATAACAAATCTGTGGATTCTGTAAAAGAATTGAGAAAGAAATCTATGTAAGTTATTTTCGAAGACTGCTTGAGGGTATAAGAAAAAATCTGTGAAAATCTTAGGAGATCTGTGTAAGTGTAATATTAGTGACTAAAAAATCCTTTGCTGATTGCCTACTGGTATTTTACGTGATTAAATACTGTGTGCTTTGTATAAAATATTATTGAGACAACCACCAATAACGTAACCAATTTTAATATTGTTTGTTTGAACACAGAACAAGAAAAATACAGGAGTGTAATCTTTTTTTCTGTGCTTCTGTCATTGAACTGCAATTTGGATGTTCAAGAAAAAATCTTTAGGTGATCCTATCGTGGGAATATTCTGACTTTTGTTGCATCATCTTTGCGATCTGATACAAACAAGAGGAGCTATGAGAAAAAGGCATAGAAAGAAAAGAGAAAAAGAGCTGAATGTTTTTAACACTGTCTAACAATAATTTTATTTTTCTGCTTAATAACCCATACCAAGAGCAACAGCAATTGCAAGAAAAATCAATAGCTTGAACTTAGGTGGATTTGGGATTTGATTATTGTCCTCCACAGCCAAAATACACCAGATTAAAGGAAGAAAGGGGATATGACTTTTAAAATGACAGAAATAAGTATATCTTGAGGGCCAGAGGTTAGGCTTGATTAGAAGATAATTTTTAGTGAAGTAACCCCCATGCTGGCACAATTCCAGTGTCAATCCCCTCAAAGCCAAGCCAATACACAGCAGGCTTACCTCCCTTTGTGATAAAGCTTTACACGGTCACTAGCTTCTATCAGCTGCCCATTTTTGTACCATTTCCCTTCCACATTCTCAGATATCTCACACTTCAAGTGGATTTCCTGTCCCAGCCTCACAGTCTGGTCTTCTAGTGCAAGTGATATCTTCAGTGGTCTCACTTGGGAAAAGAGAAGCAGATATATTAAAGAAAGATGGATCTCAGTAGCCTGGGGGATAATTCCCAGCTTGATAATAAAACAGCATGAATTGGTCAGGGTGGCAATTCGTACAAAATAGTCAAGAGCAGCATGAATATTAAAAGTAAAAATGTACATTTATGCATAATGCAGGATAACTTCAGAGGATGGATCAGATTCATTTTGTTTAAAATCACGAGCACCGTAAAGAGATATTGCACAAACAAAGCTGAGAGGGCTACACAGTCATGTGCTTGTGCCTAGAATGGGCTTTCCTGTGCAAACCTGAAAGGGCTGAAGAAAAGCAGATACTCCCCTTGGAAACTCGCTTTGTTGACCTATTTCACCTTTGGATGGATTTCCTTGTTCTTCCATCTTTATGGAGTGACAGGAAGTTTACAAGCAGAGCTAGTTCATGGCCTGCTGCTGGAAACAGTGTCCAGAGGGAGGTCACTATTCTGGAGATTCACAGCACAAATATGGGCATGGAAGTTAAGTCTCCTTTTCACCCCCCAGGAAAGGCAAGAAGCTTGTTGCTTTCTGTACACCAGCACACTGAGACACAGGAATTTGAGAGAAAAGGGGATGATACTCACAGTCAACTGAAAGCTTGGCTTCTGATTGCCCTCCAGTTGTCATCACTGAGTAAGTTGCAGTGTCATTTTTGGCAGCTTCCTCTATGACCAAAGTGTGTTTTTTACCCTCAACTTTAATTCGATACCGAGATTTAGGGTCGTCGGAAAGTTCTACGCCATTTCTAAACCTAATGGAAAACAAAGAATTTTTATTTCTCCAAAGGTAGTTCTGTGCAAGTAAGACTTGCATGGACTGAAACTCCCAGAGAAGAATTTACAAGACTGTAAGGCGCTAGAGAAGGTTAAACAGACTCATCCATGGATGTATAAGGGTATTTTTGGTGTTGCTACATTTTTGAATGAAGTTTTATTGAGATTTTCTTAACAATTTTCACGTTTACTGGTGTAGGAAAAGCTGCCCACATTTTTGCCCACAATTAAAATCTTCTGGGTTTTATTTTCACAGAAGCTGTTCTAAGTGTGGCTTACCATTTCACATTTGCATCGTCCTCAGACACTTCACAGCTCAGCTCTACTCGTTCCCCAACATAGGTGCTGGTATCCTCCAGGCCTTTGGTCACCAAAATCGGAGGATCTTTGGAAAGAAAGAATTACAGATTTACAATCTGAGGGAGAAAACCAAGTGAAAGAGATTTTCTAAATCATGCTGTGGAAGGCAATATTACCTTCAAGTTCTAATATGAGTATCAGTGCAGCCTTTTCTGCCTTAAATCAGAAAAGTTGTTGCTCTTTAGGATGCTAATAGGAAATTTGCTCAATAAAAGTAACATTTCTTCATATTAACACCCGTTCTGCTTTGGCAATCAGCACCATGAGAGCCAAGAGAGTGAAGATATGGCCTCCCATTCATAACTGCTGATAGTCTTCCCTCAAATGGGATGAAAACTGGCTTCTAGAAATCCTGATCTGAGGGATTTGGACAATATCAGAGTCCTCAGGTACCAAGTGTGGTGTTAGGGGAAGCCAGGGCACACAGGTCTCCAAAATGGCTTAAAATTTTGAAGGGCACCACAGCCCCTCTAGATCCCAGAGCACAGTATCAAGTTGGCTATATCCCCATTTCAGGGTTTTCACTAAGCTGCTGAATACAGGATGAGGAAAAATCACAAAACAGGGATCACAGAAATACCAAGTGATTCTAACAGCTGCTAATACAAATTCAAAAATATACCAAACCGGATCCTCCCTGTTAATTTCTGTTGCAGCCAAAGAAGCCACATAAATTGAGGGCAGAAACAGCATCAAGCTGACACAGTTACCTCTCACAAACAGCTCTGTGGAGCATTTCTCATCCCCAGCTGTTACGTAATAGCGAGCATCGTCTGTCATGGTACAGTTATTGATGAATAAAATTCGCTGGTTACCTTTGTGCTCAAAAATGTATCTGTTTGGACAGGAATGCAGCAAAGACACATTAGCAAAACTTCTGGACCCCTTTTGTTTTATGTAGAAGGTGCTGTAGGGATTTTTAGAGGCTAATTTTCTAGGGGTTACACAGTACTGGGAAAATTGTCCTTGGAAGCAATTTCCAAGTTTCAACAGAGCTGTCATAGACTTGCAAAAAAGGAGCTGTGGTGTAGAGTGACAATGAGCTGCTTCTGGCTTGTTCCAAGATCCAAGGTCTGGGTGATATGAAAAGAGGGAATTAAAATAAAATAAGAGAAGCTGGGGTCGAATGATGGCAAATAAAATGGAGTGTGAAACTCTAGATGAGTAAAGCTGAAAATAACCAGTAAGAGGACACCATCACTCATTCCAACATTTTTGTGAAGTGTAATAATAGCCAAAGTTAAGAAGTTAATATTATTGGTAGGCCAGATGGCACAAGGTATCAGTAATGGGATATGGGGTTTTGGTAATGGGATCTGGAGCCTTTCCCCTTTATGTCACCAGTTTAGATCTGCTCCAGGTTTGTAATGACCAAAGCTCGTTAGCATCTGACAGCTGCTTCAGCAGCCTGGTAGAAATGCACTGGAGCCCTCAATCCAGCCCCTCCTGCTGGAGAGGAATCCATAGAACTGCCTGAAAACACCTCTGAATTGTTCATGCAGGTATAGTGGCTAAAGAAAATACACTCTCTTATCTAATGTTTTGCAATCATGTGTTTTAACCAAAATCCTTTATTGATTTCAACAGAATGAAGGAAATCTGTCTCATTTCTGTAAGAGGCCTTTTGGTAATCACTGTATTTTTTCCTGGGTCAGTGGAAAAATTGTCTAGGGTTTTATGCTGCTGGGAAATATCTGAGGAATGTTATTGTTATGCATATCTTCCCACGTGTCTCTGACTGTGGAATGGGGTTTTCTGCACCAGGTTGTAAGAGCTGGTTGTGCCCACAAAAAGGACTGGGCTCTACTCAAATGTCTGCACCTGCACTTCAAGGAAAAGCCAGAGAATAAACCAATATGCAGGTGGTACAGGTGAAGAAGCTTGTGTGCTCTAGACCTGTTGCTCATGACCGATGGTGCAGGTTGTTGACTTCAGTGTGTCAAAGCTGACAGGGCAGAGGAAGCTGAGACAAACTCCACACCCTTTATCTTGGGTGGTTTATGAGCCAAGTGGGTGTGTGATGGCATCATCTCTGCTCTTAGCACACAGTTACCATACAAAGATTATGTCCACCTCCACACAAAGGACCGAGGACAAGTGATTGATTTACTCTCAGTGCTTCCTGATTTTTGAAAAACCACTGAGTGTGAAATTGTGCCACTGTTTTTTGAGGATCTCTAAGACTCCTGTCTTGAGACAAAGGAGACAATCTGTATTACATTTAGCCTACAGTGGGCCTTTCTGGGTCCTGAGCAATATAGCATCATTTCCATACTCTTCACATTTAATGAAATTCAGAAATAAAATTGGTGCAACCTGGGCAAGGAGAGAGATCTATGCAACACACTTGTCAAGGGAGTACATGTGTATCCATTTTATTGCTTACATATGCTAAGATCACTTACTTTGCACTTGGTCGTATTTCTTGGCCATTTTTATACCACTTGAGTTCCACTGTTGGATCTGCTAGCTCCACCATGAACCTTACTTTACCTCCTTTGTCCACCTGGTACGCGGGATCGAGGCCTTTGGCAAAAGCTGTTGTGGAAGTCAAGAGTTATTTTAACAAGAGATCAGAAAACATGAATATGGATGCTGAAATTGCATAAATGTCATTAAAGCTGTCAGAATACATGCACACAATATTATGCACCACAAGATATTGTCACACTGGTCTGCATGGAATCATCTAGAAGCATAAGAATAAGCACAAAGCTGTGCAGATCTGTTTATCCTGACCAAGTTCAAGCTGGTGTCTCTTCAAGACTTTGCAGTGGGACTGTATTCCAAACAGGATTAGGTAGATGCATCAAATGGAATACATAAATAAAAATTAATGTGCAGTACCATAACATATGTTATGATGTGAAGCAATGGGTGAGGAGGGAGGGTGTATCAGGCAGTTGGATTACAGATGGGTTTGTGGAGGACTTCACCCACATCAAAGGGACACCTCCAGGAAACCAGTGACACAGCAAATGTATATACTGCCCCCAGTTCTGAAATGCTGTCCAGGAACAAGCAGATGCCACAACAGTATCACAGGCAGTGTATCATATTTATGTGTGTGCAAACACGTTGTGTGGCATATACATGCATTTTATGTACATATGTATATACGTATTTCTGTATGTGATTACACATCTCATACTATTCAATAGAGTGGATGGGAAAGACAGTCCTGAATGTCCTCACCCAGGCCTGGATGTCCTCACCCAGTGCAGGGTGAGGGTCTGTAGTACAGCTGGGATTTCTGAGCAGTGGAGATTAAGTGCAAAATGAGATCACAAAGAGCAAACACTGTGTGTGTGTTTGGAGTGACCTCAGTTTAGAGCAGAAGATACTGATGGTAGCACAACGTCTAACTTCTGTATTATTTGCTCAGGTGAAACCTTTCCACACACCTGTGGGACACTGTTCCAGATGGAACCAGAGTTTGTCAGAGAGAGAGGGATGCTTTAGGTACAGCTGGGATTTCTGAGCAGTGGAGATTAAGTGCAAAACGAGATCATGAAGAGCAAACACTGCTTACGTTTGGAGTGTTTAGAGCAGAAGATATTGATGGTAGCACAAGGTCTAATTTCTGTATTGTTTGCTCAGGTAACACCTTTCCACACACCTGTGGGACACTGTTCCAGATGGAACCAGTGTTTGTTGGAGAGGGAAGGATGCTTTAGGTAAGCACTGAGTTGGATAAGGTGTCAACACTTCCACCACGAGCCAAAGCTGCCTTCTGATTAACTCCTCGCAGGAACGAGTGGTTGAGTGGGAGTTCCCTTTTGCAGAAATGAAGCCTATTTGTGTTTTTCGGGTGAACGGCTGCGTGTGACTAACGAGCAGAGGGAAATTGTGCCACATCCATACCTGCACTCTTCTTCACCTCCCTGCGCATGCGCTTCAGCCGCTTCAGCATCCCCCTCAGGTCGGTGATGCCGTACTGGAAGGCAATCTTCTCGTACTCGCTGGGATTGGCGTTCTTCAGGAGATCCCACACGTCCACCTCGGGCTCTTCCTCCTGCTGTTTAACCTCCCTGACGTCAGCAAAACGAAATTAGGGGAGAAGAGTTAGCGAGGCGTTATCACACTGCGAGAAAAACAGGTGAAGCTGAAGCTATGGTGAGGCTAGAAATGTTTTGAGCAAAATTTGCCATCATGTTTTTTTTTATTTCACTCAGTATGGGTGGAGTAGCTCAGAATGACATTCACCTTACCTTACGTTTCTTCAAGGCAGAACTTGAACAAAAGTTTTAATATGTCCTTTTCTGATACAATCAGTTATGAGACTTTTTACATTGCTTCAAAAAAAAATAGTTTAAAAATGTACTAGCATACAGGCTAACCCCACTTAAATCAGTTTTATCTGCTGTAACTTGAGTGGAATCAATCACAATTTATGATGGCACCACTGAGTCTAATCTGTTCATTCCAAAATTAAATATTTTCAAACCCTGGATCCCTGTAACTGCTGCTGGGGGTGACTGACATCAGGACATTGAAATGCAGGGGAATCTGTGTCTGTTAATTGTTACACCAGTGCTTCTCAGCATTACTTAAAGTTGTCAAATGATTAGGAACTGGAGATTTCCACACCAGCTTGAAGGATGGATCTGTTCTCTTCCTTGTTTGTCTCAGTCTTAAGAGCAGGAAATGTTTTCAGAGGCCTGTGTGAGGAATCACCTTAACACAGAAATATCAATACCATATTTACTATCTGCAACTCCAGGCTATGACAATCAATAGAGAGAAGTATAATTATTTTCACAATGGCAGCTATTAAGGGATAGAACAATGGAAGAATCCTAAACAAAATGATAATTTTTCATATTGACAATTTAGCTCAAAAAGTTAGAACAATACTGGAATTGAAGAAGAAATCTAGATTTTGCTTCTGTAAGATCATTAGGATCAGACCAGTGTCATTCCAATTTTATCTAGCTTGCCTAATAAAATCAGTACTTTTGAGACCAGAGCAAATAAAATTTTTGAGAAATAAAAAAATAAATAAAAAAAATCAAGCTTTGCAGCAAAGCACTGTTAGAGCTGAGTTTCATGGAGTCTAAGAGAGGATTTTCTTTGACATATACAGAAATTGCACTAAAGTTCCCTGAGAATTCTCTGCATGATTGGATGAGGAACCATGGAAAACATTTTGCTGTTTATTCCATTAGGTTTATTAATTTTCTTAATATGTCTGTAATTTAGAAAGGAAGAGATATTTTCCAGAGTAGTCTCTCAAAGACAACAGACAGCAATGTAAGGTAGACAATCTCAGGTGTGTGATTTTATGTTTTGTTCCCTCTGTCCATGCTCGTGCTCTCTGGAGGGTGACTGAACATTTCTGGGAGATTCTTTGTGAAGGGCAGGTCAAGATCAGCCCTTCAACACCTGTAAAAGCTGAGACCCTCTGGGGCAGCACTGTCCTCTCCCAAGGTCTGCCCATGCCAAGGAGAGGTGCACTCTCAGGGAATACAAAAAAAAAAAACAAAACTCCTCCTTGAATCAGGCAGTGCTTGAGAGTGAGGATCCTGCTTCTCAACCAGACTGAAAAATTCCATTTCAGGCTCGATTTCCTCTTGCATAACTGGAGAATAAAGTTTGGTGCTCAGAGCAAGACAGCTTTGTTCTGAGACCTCAGTAGCTGGAGCTGAGGCCAGAGGCCAAGCAGAGCATGGTGTTTCCTAAGCAGCCTGAACTTGCCATGGAATCACTTTCAGACCTCTTCCCTAAAAATGCACGTTTTAATGCAAGATCTACTTAAAAAAAAAAAAAAACAAACAAAAAAACCAAAAAACCAAACCAAACCAAATAAACAAAAACAAACAAAAAACCTATGAGATTTTTAGCAGGGCCCAAATATTTGAGTGTTTTTTAGATTTTGTGCCTTCTGGAACTTCATGCTGCTACTGGTCTGCTGCATTGACAAAGCACATCCAGTCATGGTGTGGCTTACTGCTGAGATAAGACTTGATACATCTGCCTGCCAACCAGCAAAAAATCAGAAAATACACAGTATATTGATTCTATGCATTTAGGTTTGGTTTTTTTTTTTTAAAAAAAAACATGTTTCAAGTAGTATGAACCAAAAGGGAAAAGTTCTAGGTCTTTCCTTGGTCATACAACCAAAAAAAAAAAAGAGAAAGAATCCAACACTGACTGTTGTAAAAATTGAAATGAAACCATGGATTTGTCTTCATAATAATGGATGTTAATATGCACTCACATGGATATTAATATCCACACTGTGGCTTAATTAACAATTTTTTTTCAATTAAGCTCAGAAATATGAGGTTGCATTTCAGGGCCTGAAGCAAGGTGAACCAATTTGACCAAAGTCAAATAATGGTGTCTAAAAATGAAATATTTGCTTTATCCGTTAAATACACAATGGATGTACCATGTTTCTAGGGCTGTAGAGTATTTATCTTACAAATGTTGGGAGTTAATTGTTAGTAAAGTGATCAAGTCTCTTAAATCACCTTTATCTTTCCACAAAAACACCAAGAGCTCTCACATGCAGCTCTCATGTTACTACTGAAACACCACACAGGCACTCACAAGAACTGGCATGGCAAGTTTTATTAGTAGGGTGAAAAGAAAAACCGAAGGTCCTAATTAGGGATGAGAAGGTTGAAAAACCAAAGACCTGGTGGACTGGAATTGGTCTGGGTATTTGTTTGTCTATTTTCAGCTTTTCCTGGGTGCTTTAGTTGTTTAAATGCTATCCTTACCCTCACAGCCAATGAGCCCATGGTGACCTTTTAATGTAATTGATAATACAGATTTCCATGACACGTAGAATTTCTCTGCTTGATTTTAAATGATGATGAATTAACTATTTTGCCTTAATCTGGTGAAAGGCTAAACTTGGTTTAAGATCTGAGATAACTAGAGACATATCCATCATAACACCAGATTTCCAAGGCAAATCTGAGAAGCATGTACCCCGATTTTTCTCCATCTAAACTTTTGTGTTAAATAAAACACGACTGAGAATTTGTGTGTACCTATTTAAAAAAAGCTCCAAAAATTATGCCAATATCTATGACTGGAAAACATAATATATGATTTTTTCCATGTCAGAATGCTTATAAATCAAGTGAAGAGGTACTCACAGAGATAA
This sequence comes from Thryothorus ludovicianus, assembly GCA_013397245.1. Lineage (NCBI taxonomy): Eukaryota > Metazoa > Chordata > Aves > Passeriformes > Certhiidae > Thryothorus > Thryothorus ludovicianus. The sequence continues at coordinate 99,216 of VZTB01016184.1, forward strand.
ATTTAACCCTTGTAGCTTTTTTACTGTTGCACCAGACTCAATTTTCTGAACTGCTCATCCCTGTGTAGGAATTCTCCCCCCTCTCCCTTCCATGCAAACACGAAAGAAATAACAAGTGAACTAAATGTTATTGGCCTCTTTAGGCTGAGGCTCACATTTTTTTTTCCCAGCGCACTCAAATCTGAGGTTTCTTTTCTGCACAATTAGAGGTAAAATTAACTGAACATTTGCACGTTATACTGTGAGAATAACAGCAGTTAGAAACATTAAAAAGTTGAAAGGTCACAGAATTCTTAAGGCGTTATTAATGCTACACCTGACTGTTTCTGTGTGTAACCCAAAGGTTTGCAATCCACACCTGCTCACTGCATCACTTGGTTCTCACCTACGTTTCAGGAGACCACTAAAGTCAAGTTCTCCTGCATCCTCTTGTCCTTCACCACTGTCATTAACAGAAAAAGATCAAACCTTTGTTTAATACAGGAAATCAGACAACACACACTGAGAATGCTCTGCACTGCTCGTACACTCAACACTGTCCAGACACACAAATAATTGTATAAAATCAACACAAACTTGTATGCTTTTTCACACGGATTATGTTTCTGTAGGCACTTGTGAAAAATAACACAAAGGTTTGTATTGCTTCTCCTTATACCTCGATGGCAAATTTTTGTAACCGAGTACATAAATTTGCCAGTTTTGCCAAGGTTTGTGTTAAATTTCAGTAACACAAACAGATGGCAGCTAGTCAGCACAACCAGCTTTGTTTTTCATTTCTGTGGTGGACAAAACAAAGGGCTTGTGCTGATCTCTTGCTGTGAATACACAACGAAGGTTTGCATTGCTGGGTGATGCTTTTAACAATGCATAGCTCAGTCAAATACTGATTGAAAAGTACTTAACCTCAAAGATTTAACCTTTCTCTAAATGAAGGGAAAAAACAGTTATAAAAGAGAATGAAACAATACATTGTCTATTTTTACAGATATAATCACAGTCCTATGAAGGTGCATTTCTTTTTATGAGATTTTTAGCAGAATTACCTTATCATAGAGCACATATAGACAAAAGAAATGCCCTAAATATTTGTAAAAAGGGAAAAATAGTGCAAATCTTAACTGAAATGAAGCCAATGTTTAATAAAGATTTTACATGGGAGATATTAGAAAATCTTCATCTGCTTGGGCAGAGTAGTTATTGTATTTTTTAAAACGTGCTAAAGAAGGAAATGCACCTCAAAAGTAATATCTTTTGTATTTATCTTTAAATTAAAGCCCTCTAAATAATAGTAGTTATCTCTGAATTACAGCTTTACTTGTAAATTAACAAACTGCATTCATTATCTGTTTGTAAAATATTTTCATTCTATATATTTTTCATGTATTTCATCACAAAAAGATGACACCTATACTGGTTAGAATTGCTACTTTATCAGAAAGATAAGAAATCTAAAGACACAATGCTCTATCTTACATTCTCTGTACTGCACTATTTGTTGTTTTTCCTTATTGATGGTATTTACTTTTTACTGTAAGGTAACAAAGCCAGATCCTGTGTTCTTGAAACTAATGTGAATTTTCTCTCTGCTTTTAATCAGTGCAGGATTGGGACCAGGAACTTTCATATTGTGGCAGACAGCTTTCAGGAAACATGTACTAAAATATTTTAGTGAATGAAAATAGCTTTTTAAAAACCTCTAAAGAAACATATATTTAATTGACTTCAATATTCAATCTTCCTTTAAATTAATGACACTTGTGATTTCACAGTAGGGGTATTTAATATCATATGTATTATCTGTGTTATAACTATTTCATTCTACCCACCACCAATTACTCTAAATCTCACTTCTTTGATTTATATTTACAAAAACAGTTTTATCAAGTGCTTGATACAGTTGCCTGACCCAAGTTCTGAGCATGCTACCAGTATCCATTTCTGAGGAGCTGGATAGGATCACTGAAAGTTACCTTCTTTTGAAAGCAGATCTGATGTCAATGGATGGAGCAGCCTGGGAAGATTCTATGAAATAATGGTAATACAGGGATTAAAACAATAGTTTCAATCATTTATGTAATCAGTGTAATCTGGAATATGAAATTTGTTCAGTTTCCTGCTAAATGACCAGTGTTAGTGCTTCCCCTTGGGTTCTGGTGGCTGCAGAGGTGCTCAGTGCAGCTCTGCATAGGAGTTCTGTTGCTCTGATGTTTCTCTCCACTCCCCTTCCTGCTTTATTCACAGGCTCTGGACTTTTTGTCTTCTCACTTCCTCTGCTTTCTGCCCTGCTGGCATCTTGTGCTCTCTCAGTACTCTCAGCATCAGAGGAAGGAGAACAGTCAGTCTCCTCTACAGCTGCACACTCACATCAAACCTCAGGGCAAGGGGGAATCCCCCTCGTGTGAATTTCCCCTTTGGGACAGCCTGAATCAGATCAGATGGCTCTGATCCACAGACAGAGAGTGGATGGAGCCAGGCTGGAGCCTTGCTGACCTCTAAGCAAACACACAAAGCCCTGGGTTTTGTGTGCCAGAGCCTGATTTGAGTTCAGAACTGTTTTTACCTGCCAGCTTTTCTAATTTTTTGGATAAATGTCTCACACAGTATCTATACCAGTGTTCATTTAGACAATAAATTAAAGACAAAAGGAAATTCTCTGAGCTCTATGCTAAAAACGTTCAATTTAGTAATTTTTAATTTAAAGAGTCTGAACAAAATGAAGTCTCATTTCAAATAAAAAAAAAAAAAAAAAAAGAAATCCTTTTAAATCTTTACAGATACAAATGGAACCTTACCAGTGACTTCAAGGTCAAAAGAGCAGCTATCAAATTTGTCCTTATAAGATACTTCACAGCGATAGTTCCCTGCATAGTTTTCCTTAGCTTTGATGATCTGCATCTCAAATGTGTGAATCTAAAAATCAAACACAGTTGTTCATTAATACGAGGGATGCGTTTGCAGGAAGCAGAAGTTAAAACATGAGTCTTTCAGAAACAAGGAATAACTCAAATAACAGGCTCTGAAAAGAAACTGGAACCCAGAAATGTCATCAGAAAATTTTGATTTCTCCACCGTTACTTGTATGCTGGGAGAGCAGAAAATCTGCTTCTACAGAGGGTCAGAAATCAACTCTGAAACCTGCATGGGGAAGCCAGGGTTAGACTCCACTGCTCTTGAACTTCTACCTGTTGTCTTAAACTGATCTTTAAGCTCTCTTTGGAGCTTTGTCCCCCTAAGAAGGAAAAGTAAAGACAAACCTTAGTGTGACGCTCGAAGGACTCCTTCAGCTGCAGGTGCTTCCCTGCTTTACTGGCCAGATCCATCCATTTTCCTTTAAACCACTTAACATTTGGCTTTCGGAGAAGATCTTTGGCTTCTACTTTGGCTATAAATGTAATATTCCCACCTTTCAAAAAGAAAGAGAAAGAATAATGCAGCTGTTGAGGAACACGTGGTTGGTCGGTTGCATCCCTGTAAGTTTCTTTCACTTCTGCTCCATTCAGCCTCCATGTGTTCTACCACAACATCAAGAGTCAGATGGAGTCATAGACTATGAAAATGCTGCAGTGGTGCAGAGGTTAATGATTGGGAGTCTGGAAGCTTTCTGCTGCTACCCTGCAGCAGATCTTGATATATCAATAACAGCACAGCCAACAGTATCACAATAACTAGCTTTCTTCTCTAGAGACTATACCTCTTACCATTTTGTTCAGTAAATTATTAGATTTTGAGCTTGTCTTGAAGTGAACAGAGTGGGTTTGCTTCTCTTTCTATAGCCCTTTTGCCTTCAGAGTGGAGTTCACATCCAGCTAAAACCAGAGGCAGAGCTTGCAGACGAGGGCTGAACCCGAGTGCCACAGGATCTGCACACACCATTCCCAGCTCAGCCTCTGTCTCTGGGAGAGGCTTTTGAATTTGCTCCTGGGCACTTACCAACACTCACTGTCCCACTCTGAGGTTTCTCCACGAATAAAGTGGATCTTTGGGCGTCGTCGCGTTTTTCCGACTCTTCTGGAGCTCCTTCTCCAAGGGACCACACTGAGATGCAGAGAGAGGGGGAAATATCAATCATCTGAGGCTGTTTCACTCCCTCCAAAGTACACTTACCTGAACTTCCTAAACTCTCTAGCCCTAGCACCTTTCTCTTCAGATGTCCTGAAAGATGTGTAAGCTTTTGTTCACACTGACATCCATTGCTTGGCTGTCACATTGTGTACAGTTCCTGCAGGAACGCTACCTCTGTGGTGGCAGAAAATGAAACTATCAGGGAGGAAGAGAGGGGAACCTGATCAGGCACTGAGCAACTTGAATGGCACCAGCATTCAACCATGAGTGCTTTACAGAGGTGATACACAAAGGTCAGCTCTTTGTTTTTCAGAAGAGATGGAGGTTCTGAAAACACAAACAGCTAGAAGCACAAAAATCCCCACATTGGATGCACAGTTTCAGTGGATCTCTCTCAACCCAAACTAAGTCCATTGTACAAGCTGGTTCTTTCTCTAAGCCTGCAAAGTAGGGCAGGAATGAAGCTCACTTTTGAAGTTTCTTCTTTTCTGCCATGGCAGAAGCAGAGAATTTGGGAATGTGTCAATACCATGCCCTGCTCTGTGCATTTCATGCAATATTCTATGGAAAAAGCAGTTTGTCAGATGGAAATGATTGTGAAATGTCTTCAGACACAGCAGCTTCTCTTCTGGAAACTGGGACTTTGGAACTGAAAAGGATCAACAGTACTGAGAGAAGCTACTAATTAAAGTTAGAGGTGAGAATAGTCTGTCTGATATGTAGTGATTACTGCTGTGGGAACCTTTTCAAATCATAAATATTTCTACCACTCACAAATGCGACACAGCTTATGGCAGCCATGGGAAAATGCAAGCAAATAGGTTTTATTATCCTAAAGCCTATTATGAATTTTAAAAAGGTATTGAAGTGCTAAAAAGCTTTGCCACAAAATATTTGTGTTTCAGTCAATTGTGGGTCTGCATATGCCTGCTTGTACAATATTTCTCACAGTTAAAGACATCCATTTATATACTCACATGTATGTACACATATATACACACATACATGAAATGATTTACACAGACACGAATGGATGCAAATATATATAGATACATATCTATATATACTCTCTATAATCTAAATGTTTAGATTATACCACTATAACATGGCAATATATGGAAACAACACAAGAACAAGTGAAGGTTATTGGTGGGAAGAGGATGAAATGATGATAGTACAGGATCTGGTCACGTGCAATAACACACCTAACATGCCATGGGATGAAATGGAAAAAATGATATTAAGGAATGGAAAAAGGATATTAAGAAATGGAAAAAGGATATTAAGAAATGGAAAAAAGCTTACACAGAATCATTAATTTGGTACCACAGAAAAGAACACCTAAATATTATCATCACCTTTAGACATTAACATTTTCCTATTTATTAGGCAAACAGGAGGGAAGGTGGGTTTGAGGCGGGCTGGCATAGGTGGCTATGCCAGGTCTATAACCATGGTTGAAGTACCAGCTGCTCATTTTGTTCCAGAGGCTGCAAATCCTGACCCCCACGAGAGTGGGTGCAGTGTGGGTTACCTGCCAGGGTAGGAAGAAAGAGGTTATGATGATTTTGCTGTTTTTTCCCCACTGTCCTTTGAGGTGTGAGAAGCAGCCACTCTCCTACAGTCTTCTGGGACCTGTGTGTGGGATTCGGGTGAATGTAGGAATGGAATTCCTGTAGGAGGAGGAGGAATGGAACAGCTCTGTATCTATCTATACAGAACCAGATATAGATAGATAGGTATGTATGTATGTGTCAAAATGTCCTGCTCTGTGCAGCACAGCCTTCCCTCACCCCTGCTTCAGCTGCTAGAAACCTTCCTGCCCTGCTGCTCTGGAGCTTTTCAACAGCTACAGCTTGCTGCTGTCTAAACAATGAAGAGAAAGTGAAACCTTTTAAAAACTAAGTCTAAGCAGTATTTTTATTAGGTAATTTCGGGAGTGTTTTGTCGTGTTTCTCAGGAGGTCTCACCTGAATCTTTTCTTTCCGCTGGCTTAGACATCCCATCTGAAAGGGAAGAGCGATTTCCATGACACCAGCTCAGAGATCACAGCTTAACTGGCCTCAGATCACCAGGGTTTTAAAAAAATTAATTCTTCGTACAGGAAGATTAGACTAAATATTTGGGACCATATCCATGGGGAACTACTTGAATACCAGAAGAAAGTGAACAGCTGAGAAAAGCCCCCAGGAATCTTCCCCACTTTTCTCTAGAAAAATCTAAATTAGTTTAATTCTCTTCAAGAGTTTCTCTAGAGTGGTTGCATAAGGCTGATGTTTTTTCCATGAGTTGTGTAGTTCCAGGTGAATTTCTGTTCCTCAATATTTGTCTGAGGGACTTTTTTTGTTATTTAAACATTATTTATGATTATTTTAAAAATTATTTAAATTTATTTATCTGGAGTTTCTTTTGGATCTACTAACCAATACTTTACCTTCCACTGGGAGATCTACTAAAGACCCCAAGACAGGACTGGAAAGGAACTTAACTGATATAAGGGTCTTGTACTTCTGAGCAGAGATTAATTAAATATAAGGCACTTAAAAATTTTTTCTAAGCTGTATGTTTTGAGTTCAGTCCACTGATTTGGACTCTTTCTTCATTAATATTCAAGAAAAAAATACATACATACATACACACTCAAAGCACTATCACAGTCCTAACCTGCTGGTGGAGTACTAACTGAGGTGTCATCTTCATCTGTGAAAAGAAATACAAATGAAAAAGCACGTGAAGAAACTGAAAGCACAGGCCATCATCTGCTCTAAAACAATTACATGAAAATGTAAAACCTGCAAAAGAAAGGGAAATTAATTGCAATACTCAGGAGCATTCACAATGGAAGCTTCAAACTGATGAGGAAAGCTTTGCATAATTCAGTAGCTGAAATGGGAAATCTTGATGTTTCAAGCAAGTAAAAAAACAAAATGAGATGTGGACTGTGATCTATGATTAAATCATGAGTTTATGTGAGAGCTGCGGAGTGATTCTGGTTGTTAGAATAATTGTGATTACAATAAGAAAGCCACAAAGAAATGAAGGAGAATCACATATCTAACCTGAAGAAGATGTCATTTCTCTGATGACCACGTCTGCAATTAAAATGTGCACCACATATGCATTCAGCATTATTAAATCAAGGTATGAAGAAGTTAAAACTACTCAGTCCTCTCTATTTTTACTTCGTAATTTCTATGGTATAATATTAATTTAAAGTCCAAGGAATACACAAATCAGTTTCTCCTCATATCAACAGGAGAATAATTTTTAATAAGGAAAGAACTATTATCACCATGCTGGGTTTTTCTTTTGATCACACTGAAAGTTGACTGTCATGAGGTATTAAATCTCTACAAGCAATTGTTAACCAGGAATTTTAAAACATTGAATCTTATAGAATACATTGATGCTTATATTTGTATAAATCAAAAGCCTGAAAAAAACCAGAAAACAGATATTAAATGGAGATACTGTAATAAGGATTATTAGAAAGCCAGAATGAGGTAAAGACCATCTTCACAAGAGTCTCTTTGAATTTTAGATGTTTACTAGAATAGAAACCTCAGAGATCAGCTTTGAGAAAAATAAGCAAGAAGTCTTAGTGTCTTAAAAGCTCAATGGTAAAAAAGAAAGAAAATAACCAAGGTATCCTTTGAAAGAAAAAAAATAAACTAAATATATTTATGATTTAATACATAAGTGATAACATGAAGAAAACATGTTTTAATACAGTATCAGAAAATAATCTGTAGAACATTTCAAAATGGAGAGTTAAACAAGAACAACTTTGGAAAAATATTTACTCACATCTTTAAATATACTCTTTTTGGGGGTTGGATTTTTTTATATCTTATATTTGTGTTTCCATTATCAAATTTTAGATCTGAATTTATGCTTTGATTTTGACCTTAATTTATTTACAATTTATCTACATTTTTTCAAGGAAAAATGTTGTAACTATGACAGAAGTACGTATGAAGTATGGTTGCATTTTCATAAACACTGGCATTATTGAATTTTTTTGCTTTGTTTAACCACTGGAGGTTAAATAAAAGTCTGTTAATAGAATTTATCTACTTTGCCATAACTTTTTACTCATTCCTTTTTAATGATTCATCAAACTCCATTTTAAAGATCCCTTGGAAGGAGGGTGAGAGTTGTAGGTATGCCTACAAGTGAAGGATTAATGTGTTACCTTGCAAATATATTTTCTAACTCATAGAAAAAAAAAAAATAATAATAATGGAAGAGTTCTCAGGACCTGCACCATCCAATGCCATAAGCAGATGCTGAAAATGTTGGTTTTCAGTAAAAGCACAGCACAGTGATGATTAAGTCACATCAGATATTTTAACATTCTGCATTGGCAGCCAAATGGATGCAAGGCTCTGTGCTTCCACTGCAAATACTTCTCCATATTTCATGAAAGCATTAAGTGTACTTTCAGCTCTTTTTGTCAATGATGTCACCATGGTGACTGATGATGGCTCAAAGGGCCATTTGGCTGAAAAAAAATAATTAAGACCAGCTTAAAACATTTGATCTGATGCATGCTGCATGATGATGTATGATAATCAAGTTATGAAAAGACCACTCAGATTTCTGTTTCTTTTAATCATTTGAAAAACTGAAAAACCCAAAAAGAAGTTATTAGTTTTGCAGAGGGATTGCTGGGGTTTCTCCAGGGTAATCTATCACTTTACAAACAAAATGTTAACATCAAAGACAAGCAAAGGAAACAAAGATGTCAGAAGTATGGAGATGAAAACCCAATTGAATGTTTTAGAGATGGAGAGAGTATGAAAACAGTTTGTGCTGGGGGGGTTGTTTTGATAAATGGGAAATTATCAATCCATCACCCCTCTATCTCAGGTTTCTAGGACTATTGCTTCAGCAGCTAGAGTCAATTCAGTTTCTCTGATGAACAATGCTTTATGTTAGCAATAAAGTCTATCTGAAGATAAGAAAAATAGCAAAGAAACCAGATCTGTCAGTAGAACTGTGATCATTAATTCACTACCCTTATCTTCTGCAAATAAACTTGGAATATATTTTTCAACCTGTTGCATGACTAGAGTTTGGCATGGGGAAACCAATTGATTCATTTGAGAGTAGGCTGATAAGATGCATTATTCCATAGAAATCTTTATTCTTTCTCTGTGGCACACTCTCATTAACATATGGGGTATTTATGTTTCTTTTCCTTGTTTCTAAGTAATAACATTAACTGTGGAGCAGACTGAGCTGCATCAGGGGTGGGTCCTTGTTGGATGAAAAAACTCTCCATATCTCAAAAAAAATGAATCAAAACACACTTAGCATAACCTTAACGTTAAAATTTCTGACTGCTGGCGCAGCAAATATAGAAAAATCTGTTAAAATAAAAATAATTATTGGTTTGTATATGGGCTGCTGCTGCCAAGAATTTCAGACCTACTTTCCCCTGATCTGAAACATCCCACACAAAATGGAAGCTGCTATTCTGCCATCAGCAGCATTTAATGTTGTGCAAAAGTGGCAAAAACCCATTAATTGTATTTTATTTCATTTTTCTATTCCATTGTTTATGCTTAAATTACAGAACACAGCGAGACTGAGAGCTTCAAATTTAGTTGACTTCAATTATCAATCTGATTTTCAAAGGGAGTCCCATCAAGGGGACTTGGACTTTGGAAATGGTAAATGAAGTACAACCACAGAGGGGGAGTTTTAGTAGGGACATGAATGGACAAGTGAAACCTGGAAAAACACAAGGATGACACATGCCGTGGACATTTTAGTAGGTGGTTGGAAGAAACCTAGAGGAAAGGTATCAGTAAAGTATACAGAAATTTTAATAGCTCTCTGAATGGGACCTAAAAAACGGAATGAGCAAACTGATATTAAAATTTGATTATTATTCCAGCAAGTGGAAACAAAATTATAATATATTCGATCTGTAAGTTAATACTAAAATTAAAAACAAAGACATAAGCATTTAAATAGAATTCATATAAAGCAATGTAATAAATTTGGATGAATTTGTGCTGATTCACTTTTTTTTCCCTGAAAATAAAATGGATTATCACATATATCCTGAATTTTTACAACATTATTATAGATATTTTTAAACTGATTTATTCTATGAAAGCAAATTTCATGTTTACTGCTCTGAGCTACTAATTTACAGAAAAATAATTATGAGATGCAAAGAATTTACCACACCGCTTTTCATTTCATGACTTTACAGTGAACACGAAGGAATATAAATGTGTAATTTCACACAGACAAGCACTAAAAAGGAATAAAACAGTAAAACAGACACACAGATAGATATACTCCATCTTCCTAAGGTCTGTTGTTAATTTTTACTTAGGGGTGAAAATGATGGACTGTGGGATTCTCATGGACAATTCCTTTCCTGGATGCCAGGCTCCAGCCCAGCCCCGTTTCAGAGCCTTCAGTCTGCCTCACAAACTGTCAGCAAACAGGTCACAGCTGCTGGCACACAAATATTGCTGCAGAATTCAGATGTGAAATGTTTCCCATCTCGTTCTCATTCAGGGAAATGACCAAATCTGCTGCAGAAAGTCTTTTGCATATAGCTTATATAAAAGCTAACATCCTGTTGGTTCTGCTGAACTGCTCCTTTTCAAGTGTAAATTATTTTAGACTGGTTGGAAGAATGGAACTTTTTCTCTTTTTGTGAATTATGCTCACCATTATAAAATTGTTTTTTTTCTGGCACACAAACCTGAAGGAGTAGGAAGGAAAATATGTTTTCCCTTACTTGGTGATATTCTGCAATAAAACAAGAGCTGATAGGAACAACTGCACTGTAACTAATTTTTAGAAGTATTACTATTGAGTGTGACAATGACATCTCCTTTGCTTTGCAGAGGTGACAGTTTCACTGGAGCATGGCAGAAGGTCATCTACATATTAATATTCAGATTTTCATTGGAATTTTTTGGATTCAACAGCTGCCACCATGTACTGAAACTGGGAAAAATTTCCATAGTGGGATTTCAAACAGTATTTTTGGTAGTAAAATCCTCCTGGCACCAAGAAGTTTCTCTCAGGAGGAACATATTTCCTCCTAGAAAATACTTGTGTCCTTCACTAAATTCAAAAGAGAAACATAATAATGTATAAGAAACTAATAGAAGTTTTGGATAAGTTACCTACCATGTTTTCAATTTTATTCAGTGAAATGTAGGCTTGAAAGCAGTGAGGAAATCACCATTCGTGTTCAGTTTGGGAACAAACATTTCTCTCATATCCAAATTAAAGCAAGCAGAACTAACTGTTGGAAGAGCTTGAGGCAAGACCTTCATCTTTTTTTCTATCATTAAGCATGCAAATTATTTCTGAATTGCATTTCCATTACCAAGTTGACAGATTTGATTACTCACACAAAATTTTGTGTGTCAAAATAATTGCTCAATGCAAGGATAACTGGCAAAATAACATGCACTGAAGCCTGGTTCAGCATTTTTATTTTCAAAAGGGTACTTGAATGACACATTCTTAATGTTTATATTTTGACTCTGCTGAGAAAAATAGCCATGCATGCCTTTGCCAAATAAATCTGCAAGTATCAAGTATGCATCCAGTCTGTCTAAAAGATAAGATTTTGTTTGGAAGACACCAAAAGCCAAATACATTTTCAAGCAAGCCATTTCTTGATTTGCCAATGAGAAAGCACAACCACACCAGATGAAAAGCAAGCATTGCATCAGCTGTAAGCATATCTTGGTCTGGTTTCACCTTTGATCAGAATTAAGGTTAAAAAAAGAGATTATTCTTTTCAAAAAATCCTGATGGGGTGTTTGATTTCTATTTTGGCAGGGCTCCTACAAAAAGCAGGGGAATTTGGCCCAGTTCCCTCAAAATGCATCCTCCTAACCAGAAGAATTGACATCAGAGAGAGAATCTAATCTCAGCAGCACAAAAATATGCATTAAAACTGGAGCTGGTTTTTGCACAAGTTGCTGGTGGAACAGCTCCCTATTTGTTCACAGCAGAGAATCCTCAAACACACTTTTCAGAAGCTGTAAAGAGCTCCACTGCTGGGCTCCAAATGAAGACAGGAAGATGAATGTGTGATTTTTAATTTCAGATGAAAAGATCTACGGGGCTTTCTGAAAGGTAAGAGACCAAGTTTCTGTGGTAGAACAGAAACAGCTTAGAATGGCAGCAGGATATTGTCCATTTTATTTAAAAGCAACCAATGTGCACAGTATGTGAGTTTTAGCAAGCCTGGCAACATCCAGGCTCGTTTGAACACAGCTTTCTGCTCATGCAAATCACTTGTAATTTGATCCATTAATTGAACAGTCAATAGAAATACTGCTGCTAAAGTATCAGTCTGGTTTGAAGAATTTTTGAGGCTATTCATGGGTATCATAATTTCCTTGAGCTGGCTAAATCATGCAGAAAAAGGATCTAGGAAGCCTCACATCACACTTCTGAAATTTAGCATCAAAATTCTGAATTAAAGCTCAAACAATCCAGCATCAGAACAGCATTTAGGAATGTTTTCTTTACTGCCCATTTTTAAAGTATGGTTTCAGACTTACCTTTGCCCTTTTCATTTCCACCCTCCTGTGGTGTTGTTTGTTCTGTGTAGGAAGTACAAGTATAGTTTTGAGAGGATCTTAAAGTAAAAAGAAAGACTTACACAGCATTAAAAAATGCAGGTTCTGCTAGTATTGGAAAAATAACATTAAAGAATGGTTGATATGTATGTATATGTAATATATAGTTACAATCCCATAAAGTATTTTACAACCTGTGCATATCAATGCAGTTTCTATGTTTTGAACAAGCCATTTTCCATTCATATTCCTGGACTTAGTGGAAGAAAAATTCTGGGTTTTTTAGAAGGAGCAGTTGTTAGTCTCTGGTTCTTGGGCTAATTTTCAAAAGAGTTTAAAACAAGTTTTGTATCACTGTTAATTGGAAAGAATTTGGATCAGACATGAGTTACTGCATCTCAGTTGATCCTTAAGAAAAAACAGAGAGGATATTGGGGATGTTCTTTAATTCTTTATCATCATCTTCATTCTTATCAACACAGTCTTGCTAAGGCTACTCATATTTGCTTTTCTTGATCAGAACTGCCAGGCTGTCCTCTACTCTGAGCAGGTGAATATGAATTACTTTTGACCCCATCTGTATGAGAAAACTTGGACTGTGCTTTGAACAAAACAATTTCCACACTTTCTCTATTTCAGGGTTTGATAGGATTCTGATTGTTTATGGTTTCCTGCTTCATTCAATCTAGAATCTCGTCAAATCATGGGAATTGTGCTGTCTTCAAGGTATAAAAACTCATTATCCTATTGCCTGTGAGCAATGGCTTTCTGTGGCAAACTTACCTGTCACCTGCCTGACAGAACATGGCTCTGGGTGATGGTCAATAGACTAACATTGTCAGGAGGAAATTAAGATAATTTTTGTTCCATGGAGAAAACATCTGAGGGGGGCAGTTGATGCTCTGATTATCCTGATTTCTTGTTCACATATTTGCAGCCAAAGTAACTATGAAAATTAAAACTGAAACTTAAAAGGAAACTCCATGTTCTGGTAGAGTGACAGACTCATGGGTGCTTCTGTCTGGATTCCCTAAATTCCCAAGCACCAGTTGTCAGGTTGTTCATCTTGGCCAGATATTTCTTTTTTAATGGGATTTTTGTTGCAGTAACTCTTTCTTTTCCCAGTAGGAGCTGGGATCAAGAGATTTCACTGTCCTTGGCAGACTGCACATTATTTGAAAATACATATTATTTGATAACTTAATCAAAGTGTTCCACACTTGTGGCTTGACAATGAGATCTGGAAAGACCTCCCACAATGACTTCCCAAAAATTTATTGGGGCAGTTCAAGATGCTTGATTATGTCCAATAAACTATTTGTACTTTATAAAATTTGGAATCTTGAAACCTTGTGTATCACTACTTGATAATCCAAGATGACATCATCTTGAGTCAGGCAGAAGGAGGCTAGAAATGTCTGGCACATCCAACTCAGAAATATCCCAGTTTGGCCTAACCATAGAGGCCTGATAAAACCCTACTTGTTTCTCAGAAGAAAAACACGTAAGGAGAAAAGAAAGGAGTTTACAGAAGTGATTTTGTATTTTATCCTGTGGTTTTAAATAGAAAGGAAGATGGTAATTATTTGAAAATGTTAATAGATGTTTTTAATGTAGTGATTCAAAGAGGCTATTCCTTTCTGTATACAATAAGCTGTTTCTCATTTCTGTTCTGCTTGAAAGTTAAGATTGATTAAAACATAAATTTAAGTACAAAGTATATCAGGTAAGACCCTAAAGGTGAAATTAGTTAGTTTTAATGATAATTGTACAAATTTTATGGTTTAGTGAAACATCATTAATTAAAAACCAAATAACTTTCCTTACAAATACATGCAATATGAAAGAGCTCATCACATAAAAATAACATGTGGATAATTTAACCATGAACCTCCTCGTGGCAAATGATGACTTAGTCATTTTTTAATCAAAGAGTGTATTGTTGAGACAGAGACATCTTGAATCACTCTTGTAAAATACCAGTTAGCAAGACAGTGAGCAAAGGCAGATTTAACACCTGTAGGGTATTTGTTCTGTTTGGAATTGCTGTTGAGGTCACTATACAGAGAATAAAACTCACCAAATGGGTAAATTATCCATGCATATTGTAGATATATGTATTAACCATTATCTGAGAATATAACTGAAATTACTCAATAGCACAAGGCAAAGGCTTGCCCAACCTTCAGCTCCCACTAAAGAGAATTCTTGTTCTTTGCAAAGCTTTCAGCTTTACCTTGAGCCCTCATCCTTAGGAGTGAGATTCACCCCACCTAATTTTGGCTTCCTGGAACTCAGCCACTCCATCCTAGACAGTCACTCAGACTCCTCAGGGCAATTCCTTGCACTTGGATATCTAGTGGCATTTTAGACAGATTACCTGGGAAATGCCCCTCGGATGACCCAGGATGTGCTCCAGTGGTCAGAGTGGAGCTGTTGAACTACTTAGACACGATACATAATTTTCAAAGGGTTAAAAGCAAATGAAATTAATCCCATGCTTGATTCTGTCAGCTTTACTCACAGGATACCTTTGAGACAAAATGAAAGGGAGTATTTTGGTAATTAGATGCTGCCCAGCATCAGAGGACAGCATAATTTAACCACATAATTTAAGCAGCCAATACTTAACTGTATCCTGAAGGACTTGTGCAATATTAAACAAACAACTAGCCACTCACAGACAAAAACTGAGAGAAAAATCAGTATTCAGGCAAAGCGAAGAAGGATATCTTAGTTGGACAGACATTTTTGTACTTTGCCTACTGTCCTCTTACTTTCAAAGAGACAATGAACACAAACCATATTATGGCTATGCAGTATCTAGTCTCATGCAATGCTGTTAGAGCCATTGCTCAAATTAGAATTTTTTACACTAACCTGGAGGTGGCGGTGCACTTTCATTTTCAGTTTCTGAAAAATTAAAGAGGACAGATATTGAGCTTCAAATACAAGCAAATATTTTCCATAGAATTGGTATACATTTGTTGACTGAGTTCTGTAATACTTAAATGCAGTTGTGAAATTTATTTTGCTTTCACACACAGAGCATGTGAGACCTTCAGAGTGACAGGGTCAGAGATCTAAAGCTCTTGTTCTGCAGAAAGAAGTTAGTGAAATTGTTTAGTGTGGAGGTTGATAATATTCACAGAAATGTAGAATCTTTTAAGTTGCAAAAGATCTACATCATCGAGTCCAACCTCTAACCCAGCAGTGCCAAGTCACCATTAAACCACATCCCCAAGATTTACAGATCTTCTAAATTGCTCCAGGCATGCTGAGTGCAGTTCTCTAGGCAGCCTGTTCCAGTGCTCAACAACCCCTCCAGTGATGAAATTTTTTCCTAATATCCCATCTCAACCTCCCCTGGCACAATCTGAGGCCATTTCCTCTTGTGCTGTCACTTTTTACTTGGGAGTAGAGACTGACCTCTCCCTGTCTACAGCTTCCTTTCAGGTAGTTTTAGAGAGTGATAAGGTCTCTCACTCATGTGCAAAATTAAGGAAAATTTCCACCACCTGAAATAATATCAGATATCACTTTAACTGGGAAGTGCAATGGGGATCAGGCAGAGTGAATCCAGAGACCTTCATCTCATTTTCACCACACCATTAGGTCTAGAGTTCAATGTCCAGCACAAGCAGAAATTAGGAAAAAAAACCCAAAAAGAAACAGTTTTGCTGCTCTGAGTAGGACCTGCAGTATGTTTGGGATTTCTTTCTTCCAGTGATGATTTTTAATGTAAATAATTTCCCTTTCCAACGTGTGATATAGAAACCAGGCTTTTTATCCTTTTTAAATGTTATCCTTTTGGCATGACATGTTCTCCCATCTAAAAACACAAGAACAAATTGACTAGCTAAAATATATTTTTAAAATAGAAAAGGAAGCTTATTTTCAACATTTAAAAGCTTTAGGAGTCTAGACAGGTTGAAAATGGAAATATTTTTTGGCACTAGCATTGACTTAATTTTAACTACTTATAAGAAGCAAAGATTTAAAAGGTTGAAGCCCTGAACCATAAGAGTAGATGACTTTTACTAAACTTTGTCATATTATGGACATTAACCCTTGGGACCCCTCCTCAGGTCAGATTCAGGAAAAAATTTCAATATCTGTCACACAGAAATGCTGGTAAGGCTATTCCTTTACACTCAGTTCTAAATATAGCTAAAACACAATACTTATTCTAAATAAATCCATTTAATGTTTGAAAAGGAGGAATATTTCAGTGCAAATATAATTTTAAGCTGAGTGTGTATTTGATATGGTTTAGGAACTTCCAGTCACATATACAGATACAACAGCAAATCCTTGTAGAGGTTCCAAAGAAAGAGCTTGTGTTTTGTGCTCTGATCACAGCAGCCATCACACAGAATGGAAGGAAGTATATTAAATACCAGCCAACAGAGTGTGAAAATAATGAAATATCTTTACATAAGTTCAGAGCAATTTATTTTTTTGTAATCAAATTTCTGACTTACTAAGTTTTGTTTTGTGGCTTAGAAAAATACGGAAAATTTTCATATGAAAATTGCATCTCTAGGTGCATGTCTTGGAACTTAGTTGCTTTGCTACTGTGATATTTCTCACTGTTTCTGCTGAGAGTAAAATGTTCCACTGAGACATCCTTGTGGCATAGAAACATGTTTCTTACATCAAAAAGTAATAGCAGAACATTATTGATTGTATAATTTTCCTTGTGAAATTTAATAGCTAGAGACAAGGAGTATTCTTATGAACACTGGATTAGAAAATCCCCCCTGGCTCACCAATAAGAGTTACAAAGGTATAATTAAAAACTCAACAAATAAAGCACATTCCACTCACAGGAAAAAGGCTTATGAGGCTTTTGAGGGACTTGCTTTGAATTTTTCTTTCATTTTGAGCACTGTTCCATGGTTTCACCAACGCTGTAATGCTGCTTGGCAATCACACATCTCACTCACAACTCCTGCCTCACCCAGCAGAGATGTTAGCCAAAGTGTATGGCACAGACCAGGCCTGAAACATTATTATTGTAGTCTAAACCTCATCTCATGCTTGAAGACAACAGGACACATTCAAAACCTGAGCTCTCTCACAGGCAACCCACTCTATTGGACCCTGTTCCTCGCAGAGAGCTTGGACTAGGCTACCTCCAAAGGTCCATATCCAAATGTCCTTTTCAATCTCAGATATTCTGCAATTCCGTGATGGGATGATGGCTGAAGCCAAAGAAGTGAGTGGTTTGTTTCCTAAACCATAATGCAACGTTGTTCAGGTTGTTGCTAAAAAAACTGAGGCAAGAATGGGGCTCAAAGGAGAGACCTGAAGTATAACATAGGAAGAAAAAAGAAAAGGGAGAGTTCCAGGCACCAGGGCTGGCAGAGACATGGGAGATGCTTCAACATAATCTTTTGGCCATGTGCAACCCCTTTCATGGTCATGCCTGGCTAACAGTTCCATTCCTGAGGACAGCCAGGAAAAAAACCATTAATAGCTCCGAGTAGTTTCCACCTCCCCAAAGAATGACAGCCCTCTCTGGCTGACCTCTGCAGCAGGCTTGTCAGCCAGGACAGGGCTCTGCACGCTCAACCAGCAGCTCATGGTTGTGCTCCTTCCCTAGGAGGCATGCTCCCTGGAGTCCCCACATGCCATTCCCCACGGCCTGTTCCCTAATATGGTGCTGTCCAGGCATTGTCAGGGCGCTGCTGGTGGAGGAAATCTCCAGCACACAATCCTCAATCCCTTTGGAGGAGAGCACTTCACTGGGTTGCAATGATGCCTCTTGAGCCAAAGGGGAAAGAGGCTGTTGAAGGTCCAGTTAAAACTGAATTGACATGACAATGTCAAGTGTGCCTTCTACAGAACAAATAAAGTTAATTTCTGCTTCGGAGTTTCTGAAACAAAAGGTCTTTTCTTTGTAGTTCTTGATTTGAGAAGCCTTGAATGTTGTATTTCAGTGAGTTGTGTCGTGCTAAACACAGACCTTGGGTAAGCCATTGGTTCTGCAGCTGGTAATGCATCT
Source organism: Thryothorus ludovicianus (assembly GCA_013397245.1). Taxonomy (NCBI): domain Eukaryota; kingdom Metazoa; phylum Chordata; class Aves; order Passeriformes; family Certhiidae; genus Thryothorus; species Thryothorus ludovicianus. The sequence goes on from VZTB01016184.1 coordinate 117,870, forward strand.
GGCCAGATGTAATTCTAAAGCAGGAATAGGAATGAATTTAGCAGTCCTCTCTACATGGCTCCTCAGAAAATATCGTGTATTAAGTGTAGTTAGCAAATGAAATGAAAGCACAACTGTCACTTAGATAACATCTCCAGAAATGCTTTCATGCTTCAGTCATGTCATGAGATGCATTCAGGATCCAGTTTGACACAGGATATGAGCACTTAGAGCCAAGACATTTTTCTTTGTAATTTATAATTATGTACGCACACATACATACTTGAAAATCAGCAGGAGATGCAACTTGATCCATTACCAATAATTTTCCATCTCTTTTCCACGTTTACCTATTCAGTTTTTCAAATAAAATAAGACTTAAAATCTCTCGCTGTGTATATAGATAACTAAGATTAAAGTTCCATGATATTAACTGATGTGTTAAAGTTATGAAAACACTTAAGAACCACGTTAAATTGAGGCTATCATTATTTAAAACTTCAATTCCATTTTAGGTCTGGTTGCATCCAACCCGCAGCAGCCAGCAGAAGCTTTGGCAGGGAACTGACACAGGGATGTTGGTTTGTGTGTGGTGGCCAATTCTCAAGGGCTCTGGTTCCCACTTCCACTGCCTTCTCTGGCAGCACAAAGCATAGAAACTCCCTGACATCACATATATTACCTTTCACACTGGCGTGCAATCATAACGAGGCATGATGATGGTGCTAAAACAGTCTCCAGGTCCTGCTCTTCTGCTGTGCTGAAAGCAAAGTGTCCTGGAGACCTGCAGTTCAGAGCATTCAACAACTACAACCTGTCAGCAAGCACACTGGGAATGAGGGCTGGCTGGACAGCCCTTTCCATCATTCAGCTCTGTACTCAGAAACCACTTTGCTTTGGGTAGGCTTAAGAAGATTCAATCATTTTGGAAGATGAGTAGTGGGTGGTTTTTTGGGTTTTTTTACTGTAGGTAAGTCAAGCAGATGACCTTGAAGGTTAAATCAGGGCTTGCAGAAAGCCTAAAGATAGCATTTCACTGTCATTGGGCTGGAACATTCACAGGAAGGAGGAGGAAAGTCTCCTGCACTAATTTCTCCCTGCAGTTCTACACAGATCAGTTACAACCCAGCAAAGAATAGCCAAGGGATTCAGGATCTCACCCAGTCTGAGCAGAGGATTTATCCCCCATTTACCTGGATGGGAAAGCAGGACTGTGGCTGCACCATCATGGACACAGGTATGATATCTGCCTTTGCAACAGCAACACGTTAAAGAGACTCTCATATGTCAAACAACATGAGGATAGTCACTTAATTCTTTTTTCCACGAAGACCTGTCACTGTCAACTTGTGTCAGATTTAAGGAGCTGGATTAATCTTGTGGACATAGCCCCGAGGGATCAGACCAATATAACTGTTACGTAGGCATTCCTAAAGTGCTGACTCTGCTAGTCAGACAAAAATAGACAAAATTCTGGTTTGGGGAGAGAGCAGGGCTCACCCCAGCCCCCGTGCAGTGTTGTGTGTAAGGATTGTCCCCTGTGCCTGGCCCTGGTAAGACACAAGAACCATCCTTGTGGCACCAGGCTTTGTCCTGGGAAAGATGCTCCACTGAAATAGGTGGGCAGGGAAGGACTGGGGATGTGGAACAGTTGCTTGACAGATCTCGTGTCCAGACCAGCAGCAGACAAAAGCAGTAAAGCTTATTCCTTTCATTCCTTATATTCCCAGAAAAAAAGGTGCTCCAAGGAAAAAAAAATGGCTCAAAATGGTTGGACTATTTTTTGTGGATCCCTTCACCCAAATCACAGTGGCACAGTGATGTGGGTAAAAGCCATAACCTCACCTTTTGAGATACAGTTTACCCAACAAACTATAGAGATTACCAGAACACGAGGAACATTTCATTGGGAAGCAATATTGTTAGCAGACCCCAGAAAATGAGCTGGAAAAGAGAGGGCTCGGTTCAAAGTAATTTATAATCAATAAAAATGCATTCAATTGGACTTGAATAAAATTCTTATTAAAAAAAAAAAAGGAATGCTTATCATTCTGCAAAATCTGATCACAGTCATGCATGCAGGGTCAGCCTGGTGCCTTATGAGCCTGTTCTCCACTGAGAAATAATCTGATTTGTGTGCAGCTTCCACAGGCAATTCCCAATCTGAGCAGAAGCAAGAAACTACAATACCAGCTGAAATCATTACCTTTATTATGAGTGCCCATGGACATTTTCTATGGTATTTTTAAAGTACGCCCAGAGAAAATGTTCTAAACAGATTTGTTTGGTCCTAAATCCTGAAAGCAAATTTGTCCTAAAGGACTGAAATAAATTAGCTCTGGTGGCTTATTGGTGCTTTGCTGGCTGGCCAAATGACTTTTATTGTAGCCAATAGTGTGATAGAGCCAAACTGATACATTTGTAATATGTTCCCAGTTCTGTTTCCACTTGTAGTGGTGGATTGGACAGATAAACTGCTGGGTTTGACTTGTGGCAGTGTTTGAAGGTGAAAACAGCAACCTTATGTTAAATACTCCCTCTTATTGTGAACAAATCAGTATTTTCACTAAAGATGAAGTTACTTTATATTCCAATGGCTAAGTGTCACAGTCCAGTGACACTCATTTAGGTAGGGACTGAAGAAGAAGTAAAATTAACAGAGTTTGCTTAAAAATTTAGTTTGCCATATGATTAAAATTCAGAAAACCCAAACAAGCCCAAGGATAATAACTAGCCCTAGCACATAATCTGACTGAGCGTAGCCCCATTTCAGGACTAACCTAAATGCTTTCCATCATAAAGGATATTATGAGCCACCAGAGCCAATCAAACCATCACATGCTAAGTGCAAGAACGTTCCCTGATTTGAGGGCTGAAAAAAACCTAACGTGAGTGCGAAATGATTCACAACTCCTGAAATTCTGCATTCCTCACCTACCTGTTCTCAGTCACCTGAGCCATTCTTTAATGCTGCTCCACTACACGATTCTGGCTCGGGTTAAACAGAAAGGAAATATTAATAATTCTACGGCTGTGGAAATATCAATATTGCCAACGAGGTGGATGCTTATGTCTAAAGGACAGAAGCAGGGCTTTTACATTGCAGAGTCAATAAAAAAAAAAAAAAAAGAAAAAAAGAAAAAACACCAGTGAAACACCAGTGAGCCGGACTTGTGAACCTCACGGATTAACCCCTGCAGTGCCACACCTGAGAGCTCCTGCTCTCTTTATCCTGAGGAGGCGGCACAGGCTCCGGGAGGGGCTGGGAGCTCTGCGGAGTTCCCCAGCCCAGCTGGAAATGTTTCCTTTTTTTATTGTTCAGGTGTGTGGAGGGAACCCCCCGCACCTGGGGCCGGGCTCGGCGTGTCCCCCCGCATTCCTGCCCTCGGGAAAAGCCGGGAGCCAGCCCAGCCTCGGCAGCCGGGTTAGTGCCGATGCTCAGGAGCTGATACTTTAAAAGTATGACGATACCTAGGCTTTATTCTCAGTTTCCCATCCTTCCTTGCAATAATTTGTTAATAATTTTTCTCTAGAAGCAAATATTTTTGTTTATCTCAAGGCATTCCCGAGGACAAACCGAAAGCAGAAGATGCGGCAGTGTGATACCAGAGATAAAAGTACAGTGATTAATGCTAACATCCTTTCTGAAAGCTTCAAAAGTAATGAAGTAGGCAAGGTTATTGGATAAAAAACTTCATAAACTGTAGAACTGCTGCTCAGGAATGAAAGTAATCTATTCTTCAAAATTAACAATGCACTTTCAATGGCAGTTGCACTTCTAATTATAGGATGAAAGTCAATAATAAAGTTGAAAGGTCATTTATTTCAAGAGATGAGTACTTAACCAGTAATGAACTTCCTTTCAGATTGCCAGATAACTTCTCAACCAGCTCAGGAAACATTTCACCAGCTTGGAAAAATGCCTTTAGCCTTGCTCAACCCCAGCCACAACCCAGTTGTTTTGCTAAGCTCTTCTGAAATATTTCACTGTGAATTAAGGAAATAATTTGCAGTATTGTTTTGTGAAAGTCACTTTATGGACCTGATGCTCTGCATAGTTGTAGTGAGTTCCACAAATGATTGTGTCCTGTTGTTCAGTGCACTCAGAGTAGTCCTGAGAGTCATGGTTATGTGCAGACAGTGGGAAATCATTCCACACAGGGAGATTGACCCTTAGGGAAAACAATGACATCAGCACAAGGCCCTGGTGGCATGAATTCATGCAATCTACCTTCTTTCAGTCAGCTAAAAGGAAATAATTGAGGCATGCTGATGGGTTTCACTTTCACTAAAATTCAGACTAAAACATTTTGGCGATTTAAAATTAAATCCTGCTGGTTCTCCCATTCCATGATTTTTGATCGCAGACTTTTCTTTGAGGTTCAGGGCAAAAATCAGGCATTCACATGTTGGGATTTGCCAAGGGCTGAATCTATCATCTTTTACTAGCTCTTTGTCAGAGTAAATGGATGCTACAGCTGGGTCTAAACATTGTCACAACCGTATCCAAATACCAAATAAGAAAAACATTTGCTAAACTCTGTTTGACAGTGGGTGACAGATAATCTGATACTCTGAGACCTTTTCAAGAAGGAAGAGTCTTCTCAGACTTCTTTCAGATAAGAGCACTCCTGCCATCTGCACTTCAGCCCTCAGCCTCCTCCTGCAGGACAATTTCACAGGCTGGGATTGTAACAGGAGCCCGGGCTCGGGGCTGTCAGGCGCCTATGTGATTAGGGATTGTTCCAAGGAGTTAATCACTAATAATCCATTACTTGTTTCACCCTGAATTTTCTACCCAATGCTAATTTTCAGTCACCACACTCGTGGGAAACACCTCACTCGAGATGAAAAGGAGGGTAGTAGCGTCCACTTTTTTTGTTTACTAAGGGTAACTCAAATTTATGGATTACAAAATTCAGTGGCTACTGCTTTTTGGGAGTTTCAATGTCCCGGTGCAAGCTAAACAAAGTGGATTTGGAACTAACTTTGGAGAAGAATAAAAAAAAAAAAAAAAAAAAACAAATAAAACAAAACAAACAAACAAAAAAACCCCCAAAAAACCAAAAAAAACCCCCAAAAAAACCCCAAAACTCTAAGCCCAGACTGGCAATACAGGAAAGCTTTGTATGAGAGTTGCAGTTTTGCTGGCAGAAAACACTAAAACAATCAGAAATTGAGCTAAAACTCAGAAACTTACTTTTTTTACTAAGATTTTAATGACTTAAGGAGTTCTCTTTGTAAGCTTGTTTGTATGTAAATATTCATTGTTGCTCAGATTCCAGGGATTCAGCATTGAAACAAGTCCTGTGGAAAGAAAGGACTCTTTCTGTGGGTGGAAATTTAGGATACCTACAAGAAATCATGTATGTCCCTTTGTGGGTGCTGTCATACAAGATTAAAAACATCCCTTGGTGTTTCTGCTGTTAACATTTTCTGTCTCTCAGTCTCATCCTGCATCAACAGAGACAACTGTGAGAGCTATATGCCTTCACTTTAGAAAAACTGAACAGCTCTGCCTTCGGGGAATGTTTGCACACAGCAGGATGTTTGCAGACAAGCTGTGGGGGCTTGCATCAGTAAATCAGTAAGTGATATGTATGAGAGAAAGCTCTTACAGAGCCTGACAGCAAAATGCATTTCAGATGCTGTTGTGAATTGCACTCGCAGCTCATGGCATATGGTTTCTCTCCAGCTAAAAAAGCTGCTGGGTAAGAGAGAAAATTTCATTGCAAAACATGGAAATGCAAAACAAGGGCAAAGAAAAAGGGGCACAGGACAGAGGTCAGATTTCCCCTTTAAAAATAGGGCTAAGGAAAGCTTAGATGAAAGATTAGTAAGGCTGGAGGGAATGCCATGGAAAAAATGTCATCAGGCATCTGACCCTCTGTGCCTTCACTGAAGTCTGCATCTGTGGGGGAGTGGCAGCCACAGTCTCCATTGGAATTATGCTCTTCTTTGGGTCTAAAATAAGGTTTTTGACCCAGATACTATGTTCTTATAAAAACACAAGATACCAAATGTGCTACAGCGTGTGTATGTATATCTCTATCTACATGAGTATCACACCCAGAAGTTATTAGTCTATAAATTACTGCATCTGCATGGCATTTCTCATGTGGTTGTTCCTAGATATCTCAAGCCACAGATATTCTCCACACCAGCAGGAGTAAGTGTTTTCTGTAATTTTTACAGGAACAGTGATTTAGTGGCACTGGAAATGTTGAAAAAGGATGGAAATGCAATGCTGTGTACATCGAGGTTTGAGATATTTCATTTCAGTTCAGAAAACAGTGGAAGGTCCTACCACACACACTCAATCAGCTCAGGCTGATTAAAGGAAGGTTTCCTTCCTGCTAGAAGTGCTGGAACTGGCCCTAGGGGACATAATTGGTGCTTTTCCACAGGGAAGATCTTGTGGCAGAGATGCTTGCTAATAAGCACAAAAATACCTGAAAGTTGTAATTCAACAGCTGTTCAGTAGTTCTTTTACTGCTCTTTTTAGTCCACTAGCACACTGGAGTATGTGAGTAAGACCTCTCCCACCAGCTGAGCCAATAAACTTTTAATTTGAGGCCTCTTTCAGTTTTAACTACATTTGTATTTAGTTAATTTTGTCATAATTTCAGGGTTTTGAGGGAAGGAAAAATCTGGAATAGGTTTTTGAACCAGATTTGCAGGCTGACTGAGCAAAGCACGACTGGCCTTTGAGAAAAAAGTGATTGTGCTATTGTGTGAGTTGCTTTTGCTCAATCACTGCCTATCAAGTTCAATCCTGTCAGCTCAGTACATAGAGTAAATGTGTCTGAAATTAATGTCTATATAAACAGAGCTAGGATTTATAACCAGAAATATAGGAAAAAATAGGAAAAGGGAATCTTCATCTCTGTCTGTGGTTGACTGCAACCTACTCTTGGCACATATGACCAAAATTAGGAAGTTATTCTGGGCCTGCAAAGACAGGATGAGTGTATTTTAATACAGATCCATCTCAGGAAGCATCATGCTACTACTGAACAATGCTTTCAGATGCTTCCTAAAACCACCATTTGATCCTACAGAGAATTAAATTAGAACAGAACTTTCTGTAATAATCACCTGATCAAAATAACTTGCTGGAGCCATCATATATAAGGACAACTGCCCTAGGAAGTAGATCACATGAAACAAACAACTTAATTCTCTGGTAAACTCCACTCCATGAAGCAATTTTTAAGGTGGTGGATTTTTTTACATTTTTGAACTTTTCTGAGACTCTCGTATTTGGCTTCCTGTTCAGCAACCCTTCAACATGACTCCAGGAGATTAATATCCTGAATTAACCTTTACCTAGCACTCAGAGAGATCAGGGCATGCAATATCTCAGTATTGTGACATCTAACACCACTGTGGCTAACTTCAGAAGACACCACAAATTATTTTGTCACTCTGAGCTGAAAATACACATGAAGACATTTGGGCAACCAGCAGAGAGGGTTGTGGGTGTTCCTGGTTTTCAGAAGAGGCTGTTCTAAGCCACTTGGGTGTAAGGCATCCCCCATGACCTTAGTCTAGGTCCCATTGACTCCTCTGTGGAGATGCTGGTAGCAACACAAGCACAGATACTGGCTGAGGGAAGTCAGAGAGAAACCACTCCTTTTGGTCTAGGATGCATATTTTAGGGTCTGAGGGGTTTCTGAGCTGAAATTTATCTTCAGACTTCTTTAATCCAGAGTAACTTTCTGTCCTTCCCAGCACGCCAGGAAGTGGTGAAGATTTACTGAAACTTTCACCAAAGCATGCTTGCTAGAATGGCTTCCTAGAACATCACATCCTGGTGGACACAGAGATGGATTTTTACTTTAATTCACTCTCTCCTCTAAGCTGCTTCATCTTGGCTGAACATCTGCTAGTTCAGTGAGCTCCAGGAGCTGAGACCACACTGAAAAAATTAGAGTAAATTCTAGAAATGGGAATTCTTGGAGTTTCCTAAATGTGTTTTGTTGAACACTTTGTAGAATATTCAGAAACACTGTATTATTTAACATAAAAAGTGCTTTTTTGCCCATGTCACTGATGTAACCAATCATTCACCTAACAGCATGAAGCTGCTGGAATAAGTGAGAGTAAGCTTGTATAAAAGGGATAGAGATGAATTACTATTGATTTCAACAGGATGCAACTTTCTGTTTCCTCTCATTGAAGGAAAGCAACAATCTAATTTTGAGTTGCTTAGAACACTCAGCCGTGAAATATTGATGCCTTCTTATAAAAATAAAACAAGTAAAAGCATCAGATTCTCAAAAAAAAACCCCAAAGGAATGGCAGTAGGACCTTTCTTCATTGGTATTATTTTATTTTTATCAATGCACGAAGCAGATTTTGGACTACAGAAGGGTGCTCTCTTCTCTGCTCAAAGTAATCGGAGCCTAATGTACTCCCTTATTTAGAAGAGCATCTGAGGATCACATGCAAACAATAATGGAATGTAACTCTCTCCTTGTCTTCTTACAAAACTACCCACTGCAGAAAAGCCTGAAACAGCAATTGAACAAACTGCAGAGTAGCCCTGCGTCCTTATCATTACAGTGCTCAGAAAAAGGAAGGCACATGAATGTGCCTGTGCTGTGAGCTGGGGGGCCAAGCTGCCATTGTAATCAATGGAATTAGATTTTTATTCACTGTAAAACACCTGCTTGTGGGTATTTTTTCATGCACACAGGTGATCAAGGACGCTCAGACCCTGCAGGGTGGCCATCTATTTTACCGCTGCTATTCCATGGAGCTGCAGGCCTCCCACAGCTCCTGAGTGATATCTGCCAGCCCAAGATGGGTATTCTGTGTCTCAGGGCATCTCATGCAGCAGCAGGGCACCTATGTTTGGGCAACTGCTGGCTGGTCAGCTGAGTAGCAGCAGACTGGGCACCTCTGACTTTAATGAGCAGCTCACTCCGCTGGGAGTGGGAACACCGAGTCCACTGGCACGTACTTCCAGTTGGGTATCTGGTTCCTAACCCAGAGATCTTCTGTGACAGTGTAAAGACCATCAGGAGCTTTGTAGGGTTGCAAAGTTACCAACATTTTCAATGGACTAACATGGACATTCAGCTCAGGCAACTCCTCTTGTCCCCAGCGCTTAAAATGCTGACAATCCTTCAAAGCAAAAGAAAAAAACCTCCTGGTGTCATAAAGTGAGTGATGATGGAATGATGGAAAAATGGCTTCAACTACCAATTCTTTAACAGCAGTGGAAAAGAGAAATCTTTGTTTGAGGTCTTCAGGAATAGCACTTCATTTGTGGCTGAGAGCAGAGTGCAGGCTGGGTGGGATGAGAAAGGGCTGTTTCTCAGTCACACAGTTCCTCAGACTTGAGGGATAAAACTGCTTGCAGTGAGACTGAGAAAACTCTAATTACAGCTGAATTTAACGATCCTATCTGCTTGTCTTGTCCTTCATTTTACAGATTTTTACATTCAGGACAAAATCACATTGGTGTTTGAATAAGAACAATCTTCTCCCCCGCTCTCCTCCCCCCCTTTTTCATTCTAGAATAATTATTAAATTAGGACCTCTAATTTACTGGAATATCTGCATTCCCATGAATGATGAATTTAGTATTCATTCCTGTTACAAGGGAAATTTCCCCAAGTCATTTATTTTCCAACTTGATTTACCCTTCCCCTTTAAGGAACACTCTGGATGTCCCTGATGAAACATGAAATGCATTCCATGACTTATTTTCCAAGGACTGTTGATGTTTCAGGCAGCTACAAATGTTTTCACACCTGAAGCCCCCCAGATCTCTCTGCTATTGTTTGGTTATGCAACAACCTTGTTTGGTAATCCCCTGAAGTTAATATGAAAAACTCATTCAGTTTTTCATGGAACAGAGGGGTACTGCAGCATGGTTGGTTTTTTTAGAGCTCTCTTAAAGTGATATATTTAGGAGGTATGAGGGGAAAGAACTGGGTAGGCCTTTATTTATCTTCCCAACAGGTGCAGTATAGGGAGGCACAAAGACCATGTTTGCTAAATTCAGTTTTGCCAAGTACAAAGCTCTCTCCTATCTGCCGAAAGGCTGTTCCCTGCTTTACTCCTAAACTCAATGAGCTTTTCATTTTAGTGTGACAATATTAAATATTTTGTTCTTGTGCACAGATGTACCGTTTTTCACACAGGGTAGACAAGCTTTTCAACTCAAGTAAAAAGCAAGTAAACCAGATCAATCTTGCATTGTCCTCCATCAGCAGTATTAAAATAAAGTGCATTGTATAAGAAGAAAAGATTTGGTGTAGTGACTTCAATTTGCGCCATAATAAACCAAAACATAATAGCCTAAAGATAAATTGTGAAGAATTTTCAGTCAAATTAATTTGACTGAAAAAGCTGCCAGAAACTTATCAATGATGGAAGGCGGAAGGTCAAAGAATAAATCTGAAAAGCTCTGGTATTTCAGAAGGAAGTGTGGGAGCCACACTTAGAAGATGGCAATGGGAGAGCAAAGGCAATCTAAGAACAATCCAGTTCCCAGCGTGCAAGACAATCTGNGGGCAGGAGGAGCTGCACAATCTGGGCAGGAGCTGCACAATCTGGGCAGGAGCTGCACAATCTGGGCAGGAGGAGCTGCACAACCTGGGCAGGAGGAGCTGCACAATCTGGGCAGGAGCTGCACAACCTGTGCAGGAGGAGCTGCACAACCTGGGCAGGAGGAGCTGCACAACCTGGGCAGGAGCTGCACAATCTATACAGGATGAGCTGCACAATCTGGGCAGGAGGAGCTGCACAACCTGTGCAGAAGGAGCTGCACAATCTGTGCAGGAGCTGCACAATCTGTACAGGAGCTGCACAATCTGGGCAGGAGCTGCACAATCTGGGCAGGAGCTGCATAATCTGGGCAGGAGCTGCTCCGTGGGACACAGGAGCTCAGCAGCCCACCCTCATGGGTTTGGTTACAGCACTGAGGCGTGAGTTTGCTTTCCATCTGTGGAGGGCTTAAAATTTATTAGCTAGAGGTGATGAAGAGAAGCTTTCTAAAGAATTGAGAGGGAAAATAAGATAAGGGGCTAGGGTTTCACTCTTTCGTCATCCACCAAAACTCATTTACCTGCCATTTGAATACGGAGCTTTGTTACCTAAGGGCCTGAATTTGTGTGGTTTGGCTCTTAGAGTGAGAAAGAAGGAAGTTAAAAATAGTGGGCATGCATTTTACAGTCAGTGCTGCAGAGGGGCAATGATGATGTCTGAAGATGGATGTCTGTATGCTTTTATTTTGCATCACTATGCAGCAAGCAGAGAGCAGCCGTACTACCCAGTGTGGTGTCATATAAATAAAATAAAATGGTCACACAAATAAAATGGTTGTGGAGGTCCAGTCTTCTACATGGAAAGCACCAAACAACATTGAAAAATGTTCACATGCTGGGATCTTGAATTTTCAGGGAAACTTTCCATCAGGAGTTTTAATTTTGACACAAGCCAAATCTGTATAGGGAAGCAGAATTCCCATTCAGCTTCTTTTTAGCCTATGAAAAATTGTCTCACCTTGAAAATATGTTAAAAGAAATCTTACTTTAATTATCTCTTAACCAACCTTCATGCTTAGATTATTTTCTCACTGGAATGATGCTCTGCATGTCTACTTACATGATTTATATGACTAAGTGACTTGTTTGACAGTGACTATTGTCTTGATACACCAGACAGTCATATTATTCAGATTATTGTAAATATTATGCAAATATAACGATAAAAAAAATCACAATGAAAAAGAATTAATTATGTTTAAAAGCAAATAGAAGTAAAGGCTGTTTCCACAGAAAGAAGACACAGGGTGTCTTCATGGAGAGCAGCATTATCTCCAAAGCAGTCTGCACTGGTATTTATGTCTGTTTGCCTCCTTTCACAAATTGCTTCATGTTTTACAGATTGTTCTTCTAACAGACACTATATGCAAATAGTTTTCTTCACAACTTTAACATCTACGCTATTTGCAGTTTGAATAAAATTTTACTGAAACTCCATCTAAAATAGACACATTGATTTTAATTTTGATTCCTTGCCAAAATATGGATGCTCCAGGCAACATCATTCAAGCAGAGCTTGCAAACACTTAGAAAATGAAGTTGGCAGACAGTCGATAAATGCTTCTCCTCAAAATTTGGAATGGTCACTTAACTCATGGCCATGAGTTATTTCCTAGATTGGAGAGAATAAATAAGGCAAATTTACAGAGCTGACTGGGGACAGACTTGCACCTGTCCCTGTGGGATGATGCCCACAAATAGTTTGAAAAGGTTGCTCTTGAGAGACTTGGCACTTTTACAGAAGCGTGTCCAAATGCCATGGCCTGTGACAGCTTAAGAGGGCGCCTAATTAATGAGCAGCTCTTATTATGAGTATTGGTTAAAGGAAAGGGGGGAGAGGAAATATTGACTGAGTGATTGCAATAAATTGCAGGAAGTAATTATAATGAGGGAGGGTTTTTTTATTAGTCACCAGGAAAGCTAAAGGCTGTTAAATTTAAATGCACTGGTTAAGGTCTCTGGCAACTCAGTCACACCCCAGTCACCCACTGGGATCAGTTAACCCATTGATGTAAACTTCACCTTCCACATGTATTTTGAGCCAGCTAAGACAAAACTGTCCTACAACACAATGACCATCTACTACAAAGAAATTACAGCTGATCTTACATACAGGACTTGACTTTTTAGGAGTACCATAAAGGCCTTAAATAATTAGTCATGGAAGCCTGTTTCTACAGTGACAAATTCCATCAGGCTGAAGCTCTCCAGCAACCTTCTCTAAGCTGAGTGTGTTTAATTTGGTGATCCTATTTGTTAAGAGCGCTTTGTGAGGCTACACTCTCACCAAGCCAGGAATTTTCTCACTTTGTTAATCTAATAATCTCAAAATAGCTCAAAGACCACTTGGCCTGGAAAAAAGTGTAGGAGCTTGTTACAGCACAGTCTCTGAAAAATTAAGCCACATACTTCAGAGGCTGCAGTGATAAAAATCCACAAATCTGAGATTTTCTAAACATTCAAGTGTTACCCAGTTTCCAAATTCTGAACTACCTGCTTGTGGGTGCTGTTTTTAATTTGCAGGACCTGTGCAAAAGAGAAGTAAGGGATAATTCAAGTAGGTTGCTTCTGTTGGAAATGTCAGGAGAACCGTGCTTAGGTGCCCAGGTGATGCAGAAACCTTAAGCCTTCTTTTCCCTCCCTTTGTTTTCTGCTGCAGTCCTTCAACAAACTCGCCAAAAGTTTCTCAGACAGTCCATAGAGAGGTAATTTTCAGAATTAGTCAGTTCACCTTCATTGATTAATTTTCTTCAACCTTGATGCCTTGGAAATTACCATGAGAAAAGGCATTTGATGATCATGTGAGGATCTGAATTCTTACTGGTAGAGCTGGTACAAGCTTTTATGAGTAACAGTGTTGTAGTATTATTGATACCACATCATCCTGTCTCTGACACAGTAGGTACTCACACTTACAATACAAGCACTGTCAACAGCTCAGGGAAATTCTTGATCAACAAAAAAAATCCTTTGGAAGCAGCTAGTCCCTGAAGTATGACAATGCAAACCTGTTACTCCCCTGACCTCCTGGCTGAAAATAAACTGGGTGCAATCAGGAACAGCCAGTTTACAACCCAATGGTATCACCTCTCCAGAGCTCACTTCTCATGAATTCTATTAGGGCACAATGCTTCAATAATTTTTAGGTCCTGAATATTGTCTCATCAAAAATCACGTTTGTTCCACTGTCAATATAATGTTGTTCAGAGCTGCTGAACTTTTTTGTAGCACAAACATGGAGCTGCATTGGTAACCACTGCATTGTAAGAACATCTTTGAAACAATCTAATTTTAAACAGAATAAGAAACATGAGCCTCCAAACTAATTTTCTTCAAAGCACATATCTTTTGAAAGTGCATAAATACTTTAGGGTTGGGTTTTTTTGAGTTGACAGCCACAGAATGCATTCTGATTAAAGTGTATAATACCCAGTCAAATAACAGATCAAATAAAAAGGACACTTAATACATGTGTAAATAATTTGAATTACAAATAAGACACTCTAGAAGGGGCTTGGCTCTAGGTTTGATATGGAGGATTAGGCTCTTGTATTAATACGTGCACTTGGTGTGGCTATTTTCAGAAGGATACTTCATCTATCATTGTCCTCGAGCACTGAGGAGAGCCAGCAAGAAAAGTGATCACACTGGTCTGTCAACACTGCTTGCTTAAGGCTCAGTCGTGCAAAAAGTTTAATTTTCGTGTCCCCAGCTGAAGAAGGTGCCAAAAATGAGTAACATTCCTGACAGCTGCTCTTGCTTTCCACAAAGCCAGAAAATATTTCCAAAAAGCTTTGTAAAATTTTTGTAAACTTGTTAAAAGTTGGTGCTGCTGATAAGTCGGTGTTAAATCAAATGTACCTATTCAAGCTACACACATCAGCCTGGAAGATCTTTCAAGATTGATGGGAAATAAATACTAATTAATGACTTCTATACTTTCCATACTTTAAAGATTACCTTAAAGGTTAAATTCATTTTTGCATTTGCAAATGCATTAGGGAAGCTGTGTGTATAGATTTCTTTCACCAATATTTGAAAAACACATACAATCTGCATATAATGGCTTTGCAAAAACTCTTTACATAGTCAATGTCAAAAAATAATGACCAAAAATTCTTACCAAAACATACAGATTTGAAAGAAAAACACAAGAAGAGCTATAGAAGTAATGTAAATAGAAGAAGCTTATTTAGCTTAAATTTTCAAAATGGTAGAAAAAGAAATATTAGCTTTAAAAAAATTATTAAATAATAGACCCTGAATTTTTTCACCTATTTCCTCAGCCTTCAATGGACAATTCTGTGCTCAGCAGCAGAATACATACTCAGTTTCTTTGCTATGAACTTAATAGCATCACAGAAGAGGACAATATTACTGACTGTAACTATCCTGAAACATAGAATAATAATTTCTGCAATGCAGCAAAATGAATTATTCCAGTTATTATTCAAGCTATATGGAATAACTTACTACATTCTCCACTTATACATTTAAATGTATAGAATATATTTTCATCATAACCATAAAATTGTTTCATAAGCACATCTTTCCCATTCAATAACTATTAGAAAACTGCATGAAAAACATATCAATATCCTGACTCTTTCAATCATAAGAAATGCTTTTTCTCTCTTTTCCAGAGTTAAGATAGCTTAGAAGAGAGAAATCACAAATTGCATTATTTGTAGAAATGCTATGGTCTTTAAAAAATGAATACAGCATTCACCCAATCAAATAGCTTCTCAAAATCCATTCAAAGTCGTATTTTTTCGTCTAAAACAGTTTGTGCTATAGCCCTGCCTGAAAGTCATTCCTTAGTCTGAAAAGATTGTTGATCTCTAATGGTTTAGTGATGTTATGTGGCTTTTGTTCTTAATATCATTTGTGGCTGATACCTAGGTATCAGCAAGGTATCTACAAACTGCTGCGTATGTGTGCAACTCATAATTCCCGTAATTAAGAAATGCTCAATTAATGTTCTGTCTTGCTTACCATCTTTCTTGGTGGGTTCTGGCATTGTTACAAGGATTCTTTATTCCCAGAGAGTTTCAGCCTTTCAGATGCAGCAAGTAGTAGCCCCAAGTCCAGCGGAGAGCGTGTGAGATCAGTGTGACAAGCAGAGGGTAAGAAGAATTCCTCTGCTTTATATACTGCGGCTGAAATATCAATCAAAATAGCACCTCCTCTCTTTTCAATGCAAACACTTTGAAAATTGACAGTTATGGGAAACCCTTCACATCTGTTGTCTGCAGCCTCTGCTCCCTTGGCTTTTGGAAGGAATCTCTGCTGCATTGCATGGGGCTGATGTCAACATCTATAACTTTCTAAATTCAGCCACAGCTTGCTCTCTGTGTCCCTCTCTGTACCATGCAGACACGTATGCACACGCAGACAGAGGCTGAAAAAGTGGCTGCCATGCTATTAAAGAGCTCCTCCTGCCTGCAAAACTTGTAGGAAATGCCTGTATACATTTATACACAACGTAAAAGTGACAAGTAGGCACAGGCAGCGTGCCTGCAGTGTAACTTCATTTTTTTTCCTTTAAGAGAACATGGTGTGCAGAGACAGAGTGAGAAGTAGAGTGTGATTCAGTATTAATGAAAGGTATTATTGTGCTCCTGGTTTCAGCAGTGAATATACTCTGTATTTCCCTTCTGTTCACATATGGTACACTTTCCTGGGCCCTTTACCTATAGCAACTCTCATTTTGGCATAGGTGGAGATCATAATGCTCCTTTCAGCATGAGTAATTCATTAACTGGAGAGATTGCTGCTGGGAGTTGACATATTCTCTTCCCCACTCATCCAGGAGATCCCACACTGCTTGCCTTTGCCAAGGCAGGAAACCAGACAGAAGGAATGGAAATCCTATCTGTAGCACACACACAGAACCACTAAACTAAGCCACTGGGTTGCCCTCCTCTTAGACTCCCACTTAAACTACAAACATGTGGGCAAGAGAAAGGCAGGTCAAGTGAATCTGAGAGTACTAGGATTTACTTTCTTATGCTCTTTCAGGATTTTGAGACAAAAATGTAGTAATGAGCACAATAGAGGAAGTGGTCCTAAAAGGTTTCCTGCTATTGAAGCATATGTTCATACCATTAATCAGATATCAATAAGAGCTAGGCTACCAGAAAGACTGCTCAATGTATGAATGCACCCAAATAATATGGAAAAACCTATCTTACATCTTTGAAAGGGATTTGGAAATGTAATAGCAGTCATGTGCCTGGGTATTCCACAGCCAATGCATGAGAATTTCCTCTGCAATCTTTTTTCTCTGGCTTTTTAGCCTCTTTATGGACATCTTATAAAGCATGTCCATTTTGTTCCTTTTTTAAAAGACTATCATCTGATTTTTTCCACTCTGCTCATTGCTGTGCTTATCATTTGACCAATTCATGTAAAATACAGAGACAGGCAAGACTTCTGCCTACAAGAACATAACCAAGGAGTAGTAAATCTATCTTCCTCCTTTGTTTCACACCACTATCATGATAAAGCTGCTTGTATCACTGAAATAACTCCTGTCCTTGGAAAGGAAAGAGTGCTGCCCTGGGAAGGTAACTGGGGGTTTTGTCCCTCTGTGTGAGTGGGGTGGCAGTAGGGAAGCAGTGTATGAACAGACCTGATGACATGGCACTGATCACTTTTTATTGTTCCCCTTTCTCCTGCCCACATCCAGGCACCCAACCCTGTGATGGCTGGAGCCAGGGCAGGATGAGGAGCAGCTGCTGATGCTCTCCAGCCTGCTGTTTCCTCAATGGCCCTTTGTAAAATGCAAAGATATTTTGCTTTGCATTCCACCCATCATGTGCCAAGAGGTGCTGAGAACTATGCCTCTGGAGATTCCTGTTAATACAAACAGGATTAAACTATGGTCACACTCTAGTACTGATGGGTTAGAGAGGACCTCCACTGCAATCTCACAGTGAGGAAGGATTGGTGGCAGGTGCTTATCCTCAAAGCCTTAAAAGCTTCCTTTACAACAAGAGGAAGAAGGATATTCAGGAAGACAGAATCTTATTCATAGTCTACCTTTATGTTACTAAATGAATCAGTACTGGGACCATAAATCAGTACTGGACCAAGTGAAAGAGTGTTGTTCTCATCTGCACAGCAAAACTGCCTCATGTCTCTGCATGGAAATGTCCCTTCTCATAACTTTCCATTCCCCCTCCACACATTGCCTTGTGCCTTTGTGTTTTATCCATCCCATAAAGTGAATGTCTCCTGAACAAGATTTATCCTCAGCACAGTGTTGCTTTTTTGTCCTGCCATAAGCCCTCTTCCTCCACCACCTCAGGGGCCAAACATGTGAAACTCTCTGAGCCTTTCCCTTCCATGCCTGCCTCAATTAATCTTCTGTGGTCTCTTTCCAAAGCATGACTATCCTATTTTAATTCTCTTCAGCTCCTTGAGCAGTTTCCAAATGGCTGCTAATCAGGGCGTCAGATAATTAAATCATTCTCTCCTGTCTTTAATAAATTCCCTTGGTCAAACACCAGAGCTGTATTTGCAGTTGCAGCTGCTAGATCTGCATCAATAACTTCATATTTGCTGCTATTTCAAGGACTGAAGTCTCTCTTTACTTCAGCCTCTATTCTGTTAGGTGGCTCTTCTCTTGTTGCCAGAGAAAATTCTTCATCTTGTCACTGAGCCAAAGGATAAGAACACTCCCAGAAGACTTCAGAGACAAATCTTTGACCAGACTACTTAACCAAATGGTAGACATATGATTTATTTTTAGGTATTTCTGTGATGAGCAGGAAGTTGGACCTTGTGATCTTTATGGATCCCTTCCAACTTGAGATTCTCCATTTAAAATTTTCCCTCTTAAGA
Source organism: Thryothorus ludovicianus (assembly GCA_013397245.1). Taxonomy (NCBI): domain Eukaryota; kingdom Metazoa; phylum Chordata; class Aves; order Passeriformes; family Certhiidae; genus Thryothorus; species Thryothorus ludovicianus. Next base: position 136,259 of record VZTB01016184.1, read on the forward strand.
CTTTTATTGATATTGAGGAAAGCTGATCAATTGAAATAAGAATGCCAGGCAAAGATGATCAGTGTAGATGAGAACAAGAAAGGATTCCCAATTCACTAATATGTGTTTATATTAAAAAGTAAATAGCATCTTGAGTTTTTCTTCATAAAGAGTCCAGAATTTTGAATTCTCATATAACAGAAAACAATTCTTCATCAGCCTTAATATCTGGAGCTTTGGAGCCTTTGGGAAAGAGTTATTTACAGAGCTCCAGAATGAAGGATGAAGGACAAAAAGCAGTTTGTGATGAGCTTCCCCTCCCACCATGAGGAACACATAAACACATTTATCCAGGGGGACACTGGAATGAGGTTTGACAGTGCCCAAACCCCATCCCAGTCCCAAATCCCCTCCCACGAGGCAAAAGGATGTTCAGAATGCAAAGTTTCCTTAACACACTCCATGTCTACAGCAAAATTGCATCATAGTGATGACATTTTCTGCTCTGATTCTGCCCTTGCTACATGAGCTCTTTGAAATTGTAGGTAGGACACCATAGATTTTGGTGAATTTATTTATTATAATCAGTGATATTTGACATCTGCTTTTTTTTTCTTTTCTACCATATAAAATAAAAAATACATTATTTCCATTTTTTCCATGCTCTCTAAAAGTGAAAAGCTAAAGGTATTCAACCAAAAAATGCACAGCCAAAAAACACAGAACTTCTGTTTTTGCAAGGGAAGAATGTTGTGTCTTAGAATTTCTGTTGCATTTTAAGACCCCATCTAATTTGTAAAAAGCATTCCTTTTGGTCTGCTATCTTAGCTGAACTTCCTATTGTTGATGAAAGACACCTGGATTTACCTGGCCAGCTCAATTTAATCACAGCCTCACGCTGTAGACTTGCCAGGGAAAAAAACTCTCCTACCCTGTCACGCACTCTACTTTTCTTCCATGTAAATGAGACATGACCTTTGTTAAGAAATACTTTCTACATTGATGTAGCATCCACAAATGGGGCCTTACTCTATCTAGCAAGACGAGGGAAGATTAAACTCTAAAGCCTACGCTGGGTTTTTTTTTTTTTTCCAAGGCAGTCGGCTTGGAGACACTTCAAGGCATGCACAAGATGTCGTTGACAGATAAACACCACTTGTCAGCTTTACCTTCTGCCTTACAATGACCCAGAGGGTGACATTACTGTGTAAGCAACACATGCCCCGTGGTGTCCTGTAGCACTCGGAGTCTTTCCTTTCTGACAGCAAATCCCAGAGCTCCGAGGCACTCGGCACCAAAGTCAAGAGCTGGTCCCTAGGTCAGGGCAGCAGGAGGAAGGAGAACAGCTTCTTTCTGTCAACTGCTTGGCTGCATCAGTCAGAAAATGTTAGGATGAGGGTTGATAAGGAAGGAAAAGCGACGGGAAGGTTGCCACTGCTCTTCAAGAGAGACAGATCTTATTTCTCTCTGGTGTTAGGAGGAGATTTGAAAGAGAACCATGCAGCCAGGAGAGGGGAGAGACTTTGTAGCCCAGATCTCTGTTCTTACTTCCACAGGTGAAACTGGGAGCAGCTCCTCACCTGAGCTATACCTAGGTAAGCAATACTCATGCCAGGTTTCCATGGTCCAGTTTCTTGGAATCTGTCTGATTGGCAATGTCTGGTGCAGGATATCAAGCAGAGGTTTCTTTCTTTCTGGTTTGACCTCTTCATTAAATCTGTGAAGTTACTTCAGCAGTTTACAGAGAGCACATGGCTTGACCCAGCGGATTATGGGGTGTCACACTGGGGTGGTGTGTCCAGCACTGGCCAGTGAGGCCTGGGAGGAGGCAAATATCCCTTAACCATTGAAAACCAAGGCCTCTGATCCTGCTCCTCTCTCAGAATTGCAATTTTTTGTTTGTTTTTGAAATGCATATAGCATTTCACACTGAAGAAGGTGGATTCATTTTATATTATTTTCAGTCCACCTGATCCATCTTATTAGCAGTCTGAATAATTTCAAAAGCATAGCTGTTGAAATTTAGCCCTAAAAACTCCTGAAATCCATAACTAGCTCAGCAATATCATAGATTTTCTCATATTCTTTTTTCTGTTTCCCTACTGGCTGCTTTTAACATGTTCCAATTCCAATATTCTGCAGGTACTTGTTGTACCCAAAGATGCACACCCTCCATGATAGGAAATGCTTGCACAGGGCCGCCAAATGAAAATATTAGAAATATATTGATATTAAAAACATTCTTTAATTTTAAAATTTATTTATTGTATTTATTCTCCTTTAGAAATTAAAATATTTTAGACTTACAAGTTTTACAATTTCACTGAGGTAGATACATATTAAAACTACTCAGAATGAATGGTATAAACCCAAGTGTCAAAGTTCATTAACATTCAAAGAAAAATGTCCAAATCTCACTATGAAGAGACCGAAAACTTTGACATTAACTATTTGATAGCCTGGAAATATTGTGAAAGTGGCTGTTCTTATTCATATTACCACCATCTCAGGTAACCCTTGCATTATAATAATCCTATGAAAGTACTTAACAGAAATATTAAATTCCCAGGTATCTAAGTCAGTTCATGCACATCCTCTTAAGCAGCTTCCTTAACTGGGACATGCCTTGGTTCTATCTTGGTAGACTGGGGATATCCCATTCTTTTAGCCCACAGCTCTCATCACACCTTCTTTGCTTGCTTTGGGAACCTATGGAGTGTGCATCAGTCCTACTTTGCACAGTGGAACTTTAATTTTAATTGCTGCCATGATATATTATTACCATCTACACAGCCTGAAAGATACTGCTGTACATGGACAGATGGAATAAAAGCTACCAAGTGCTGGGGCTGGTATCCTTCTTCTTCTATTAAAACACTTGTTCTTAGCTCAAGTGCAGTATAGTTATAACACTATAATACACTTGGTTAATTTTTTTGGCATATTCCTGGTACAGTTTCCTGATCCACATCACCCAGTGCTGCTGTGTCCTGCTGCAGTCAGGGTGGGCTCATTTCTCCTTTCCCTTCTCTTTTCCCTCTTCAGGCAGGAGGCTTTCAACCCTTCCTTGTGCTGGAGGAGTCAGTTCTGCTTACTGGTCTGAGTGGATCCTGCTCTTTTGGAGCAGCAGGTTCTTTATTTCTGCTGGCTGAGCCTGCTGAAGCAATGTCCTCTATCAGCCCTGTGATCACTGGACGTGAGGGAAAGGGAGCACAGGGCAGGAGAGTGGGACTATCTCTCCTAGCTGCAACCTACACACACATAGTGTTAAGTTTAACAGGAAATTATATCCTTGTTGTGTCCAAGGTCCACAGTTTATAAACATCCTCTTCCTATTCTGGAAGATAGTAGAGATATGTGTGAATGACTGTATACTGGTTTCTTAATTCCAAAATCATCTGTTTCATAGAGAGATTTTCTTTATTTATCCAAATCTTCTTTCCTTTGTATCGGATAAAAAAAAAACTCTGTAGTTCCCCTTGGGTTTGACAGATGCTGGTGATTTACCTTCTTCCTATGTAAATTATGTGATGAAAGGAACAACAAACCCCCACTCCTGCACTAACAAATGTCACNTATTCCTTTGTATGGGATGAAAAAAATCAAATTCCTTTCAAACTTCAGTGAACCACTGGGGTGTCCTATTGATTCACTGGGGAGAGTGAGCATGGCCTGCAGGAACTTGGCTGACCAGGCAGGACTCAAAGCAAGCCTGCAACAATCAGCCATGAATCTCCACCTTGGTGGAGGCTTCACCTTCTCACTCAAAGCCAAGGTTTATGCAGTTTTTGCCATTTGCTCTGTGAGCCTGGCCAGCCCTCAGAACTCTGTAGTTCCCCTTGAGTTTGACAGATGCTGGTGATTTACCTTCTTCCTATGTAAATTATGTGATGAAAGGAACAACAAACCCCCACTCCTGCACTAACAAATGTCACCTCTTATGTGACACACTGAATCTAAATGGCTGAATGGCAGAAATATGACCTGAGCACCCTAGCTGCACTTATGAACACCCTTTGGCTTTAACATGAACACAGTGCCTCTCCATACTAATGTTTCCAAAGTCTCTGCAACCTCTGCTCACTCTAAGTCAGCACAGACATTAGTGATGTCTTTTAAATAAGTGATGAGGAGATTTCCTTGGGGGAAATCCCGTGTGTAAAAGATTCTGACTCCAAGGTTTTGGACATAATCCAGAATTAATTTTAAAGATAGGCTGTAACTCAAAAGGTTACAAGCATTGGTAAGATTGAAAATTAAAAAAGACTGTTAGAATCAGTTAGCAAGGACTTGCTGGATTCACTAAGATTCACAAACAGCCTGGTGAAAGTAAGCTGAACAACCTGGTTAAAATAGTCTAGAAGGAATATTTTATGTATAAAGGAATAAACACAGATAAGTAATGATATTCAAAGATCCACGTGAGGTACCAGATCAAAGACAGGAGCCCAGAGATGTGATTTTTGGTCTTTTCCCTTGGCTCCCAGTCTGAGGTATACGCTGCATCCTGGATCTTTAAAACCTGTAAGAGAAATCCCAGAGGGATATATTTCACTTTTGCCCTGGGCTGCACATATGACATTCAGAACAAGCATTTCTTTTGGCCTTTGGGGTGAGATCCCTTGTGCTTAAGTTTTACTGAGGGCAGTGCCAGCTTCTGCATCTGAACTCATCCTTCCCAGCCGTGGAGTCAGTGCAGTTCTGGTCACAAGCCTCAGTTCAGTTGCTTAAAGATGATCTCACAGAGCCATCTGAGAGTGCCCTCTGGTATCTGTCACAGCCTTCCACTGCCCCTGCAGAGTGTTTGGGCCATCAGTGACAAATCCATCTCTTTCAGGTGACTTAGTAACTGCAGGCACCCCTGGTGCCACTAGACACCTATCTTGAGGGACCACCACTTAAAAAATGAGGTTTACAGGGCAATGCAGAAGAGAATTTTAGGATAAGGTAGCTCATATTTTGGAATTTGATGGTGGTACCCTTGCAGTGACCAGCCCATATGCCAGTGCTCCAGTGCAGGCACCCAGAGAGCCCTTCTCAATGCATCTTTCACAGGGATTCATGATTATGAGATATTTTTAGGCTCATAACTGCAACAATATATTGGATACCCAAAAGTAAGGCCTCTCATGTGCTTTCCCCCTCTTCCACAGGCTCCTCTCAGCTGCCTCACTGCACAGACTTTACAGTCTGGGCTCTGACTATTCCTTTCTCAAATACACAGTGATGTTTTCAGGAAATTTTTAAATTTAATCTGTATGCTTTATAAAAAATAAAGTTGGTATTGCAGGCACTCTTCTATGGGAAAAATTCTTCTTCCAAAAATAAATCCTTCCTGCTCAAGTTAGAGCCTGAGGCTTAGGGTATTAGCAGTCTGGAACCATAACAATACAAACACATGAGCAGCCCAAACAGGGTTGAACAGCATTTGTGCACTATGTCATCATTGCTTTCTTATTACCAGCTTAATTATCCTTCTGGGATTTCTTCCACAGGATTTTTTCCCTGAACATGAACTGCAGGAAGACAGTGTGCTGCCTACTGGCATCTTAACATGCATGACAAACTTATTTCTTCCAAGAGTTAAATTTAAAAAAAAACAAATGCTGTTGCTTGAAATGTATCAGCAGTAAACTGATCATTTAGATGGCTGAAAATGCTTTTTTATACAAACTTCTCAGGCTGGCAGTGGCAGTTGAGCCCTTTCCTTGCCCAAAAGGAACCGGACAGAGTCCCAGACTGTTTGTTGCAGTTTCTTCATCGTGAGTCTTCCTCATGAACCAGTGCTATGGACATGTTGGTCACTTCAGCTGGACAGTGCTCAACACTAAAATGTACTGAAAATGTGCCAAGAGAGCATATACTGCTAAATAGTGAATGTGAAGAACAGAATTTGTAATCCTGTCCTCTCTCATTGTCACCCTGAACAATCCAGACTCTGCTGTAGTGTTCATACCTACAGAACTGAGGAAGATGGATGAAAATCTCCATAGCAAATTCCCATCTGCCAGTGATAATGAAAATCATTTAACAGGGAGAAGTCTGCTTCTGGCTTCCTCATCACTTAAAGATGATGAGCCTAACTACTGAAGTAGGCATGGTGTCCTCAGGAACTGAGCAGTTTGTACAGTAGCTTAGAAAGTCAGCATCCTGTGTTCTTCTCTCTGCTGCCATGCAGATCTGTGGCACACCACACAGGTCAGTTTTAGCCTGATCTGGGAGTTGTATAAATCTCAGGATGACAGTCCTTGTCCTGATAGTCAGGTGTCTGTAAGGTGTCTGTAAGGTGTCTGTAAGGTGTCTGGCACACAGTCCTAATTCAGAGACAGTTAATCTTTTCATGATAATAATGGCTTAAAGAAGATTTTAAGATGAAAGACTCATGAATTACAACTAAGATGTAATTCTGTTTCTATCAGAGTTCTCAAAGAGAGGAGGAGTTGTTAAAGGAAACATTTGAGTATTGTGATAGGTAGGATGAAAGTGATGCAAGCAAAGTTAAGTCTGGATTATGGCACCTTCAGGGTTTGGAAGAGTGAGAACATGAAACGCAATTTGGCACAATGAAGAAGGAGCAAGCAGTGAAAAATTAAAAGCAATGTAAAGTACAAAAGATTGGAGGGATTTTATTGATAACTCAAGCCTCTCTTGGGTTACAAAATGAGGTTAAAGCATAAGGGGATATTTAGTCTGAAGATTAAATGAATAAGTGAAGATGACTGAGTAAGTGAAATAGCTGTACTCTGAGGCAGCATGATACAACCAACAACTACAGTCAGCCACACTCATCACACAGTTCTGGTGTAAGAACACACATTTGCACACAGGGGTGCTTCTCCCCAGGGACTGATCCCACTGAACCTATCAGTGCTCTCTGGGTCAGGTGCTGCTGGGAATGTAGGAAGAGACCCTCAGGGAATTCAAAGAGAATGGAAAAATCCACCTGACTCCAAAGAAACTCCAGGTAAGGGTGTAATTTAGTAGCACGTGCAGAAACAAGGGCAAGGGTGCCCAGCTCTTGAATATCACAAAGGAAGAAAAAGTTTTGTCAAAATAAATTCAGCTGTCTCTGAAGTTGCCCATTTCTCAGAAATCTAAAAGTTTCATCCACAGTTACACTAAAAAATGTGTATCAGCCATTGTGTTTCCATAGTTAGCCAGAAATTGAATTAAACAAGATTTTAACCCCCGATCTGTGGGATCTCATATTAGTAAATATTGCAGACTAAATGGGCTCTGACACGATGCAGGGTTCTTGTTGACTTATAAAGCTGGTTTCTAATCCTGCCCTAGACACTAAATTAACCTTTCTGCCCTTAGCATTTTGCATGGAAAAACTGACGAACTTATTGAGGAAAGGTCTACTGTAAATAATACTAGCCCTTAATTTTGTCACTATTTAGTAAATGGTGCTACCAGGAGCCAGCAAGCTCACACCAAGTACTATTTTACTTACTCAGCAACTGAGAGCATATCAAAGAGCAAAGTGTGCTTACTGAGATGACTGAGGGGATCAAAATGTGCTCCCTCTCCTCCTTAATAACAACATAATACCTAAATTTGTAGTAATCCCTATCTGGGATGCCCTTTGGACATTTGCATATATATCTCAGATTACACTTATTGAGCTGTTTAACAGATTGCTCATACCATTTGATAAAAGCTTATAACGCCGAGAACTGAGCAATTATCTTACAGAACCTCATAGCTTTCTGAGATTTTCTCTATAGTAAAGATCACTGGATTGTGCCTTTAGATTTTGATGGGTTTCATTCCCTATATGCTGTTCTGTTATTGATGGAATAATCATCACAGCTGCTTTTTAAACTTTTCCTTCTCTTTTTTGTGAAGCAAAACAACCTCCATCTCAGGATCTGCTGCCTGGCGTGTGCATCCCATCACTTCAATGCTGTTCATAGGTCTCACTTTCCCAGTCCCCACAGATTTCTGTTTCACATTTTATGCAGTGAGGCTGCTGGAAGAAGGCACTGCAGGACACATCTCTGAGCCAGCGAGACCCTTCAAACTCTCTGATTCTGCCACGAGCAGCCCTGCACGTCCTCCAGCACATCCTGCAGTATCTGCACAGCAGATACAGCCTGCTCATTCAGCTGGGGAAGCTGATGGTGCCAAACCCAGCTGAACAGGTCTAAATCTACCAGCTTCCCTTCTGGGGGCTGCAGCTCCTTTCTGAGGTCTGTCAGTGAGGCATATTTTGGCTCAACCTTTGCAGACACCTCCTCTTCAGTGACATTGCCTTGCTCACTGGAGGTATCACGGAGGTTGTGTTGCACTGGCAGCATCCCTTGGCACAGTATCAGTCTGACTCATCTTCCATTTCATTGCAGACTCTGAAAACAGCTGCAGCTGTCAGAGGTTTGCTCTTACTTTGGAGCATTACGACGAAACCGTGCTCGCTAAATTATTCTGGTAAACCCAGCTTCCATGGTGACAGAAGGAAGGTACAAAATATGAAGCCTCTTGCAGGGCATTGTGGGCACAATTCCCCCAGACTTGTTCAACTTTGAGCAATTGCCCAAGAAGTCGTAACCACAAAATAAAAGCTCATACCCCACTGCAAGATGAAAAGAAAAACAACTTAGACAGAAAATACAACAGAAGCATAAAATATAGTAAAACACATGGTGTAATGCAGACATCTTTACAATTTAATCTTTTGCTATTACTAGAATTTATTTTTCTGTGCAATGGGAGAATTTCATGAGTATAGTATTTTTTCCTTTACTTTGTAATTTTTTTTTTCCTAAGAGTACAATAACAGACATTACTTCTTACTTCAGCATTATTTCTGGAAGCCTTAACATTCCAGTTTTACACATGGTAAGTACACTTTTTCCTATTACTTAAATTTATAGATATGCACATGCAAGCTCTGCAAAATTCTGACTCTGTCCATGCATTAAAAAACAGCCCCATGCACAATATCAGCACCAAGTGAACATGTCAATTGTGTGAATAACTCAGTTTGTAATAGGCTCACTAACTCAAACACAAGAACTTGCAGTCTACTGATGAGTGCACTGCAGGTCCTGCCATGTAAAGTTACCCTTTTAAAGGACACCTGCCTGTTTTAACTGGGTGATGGCAGCAGATTTAGCTGTGGCAGGCAGGAATACAGTACAGGCTGCAAACCCATACACGAGTTTAGACAGATATTTGGAGGGGTTTTACAGAGCTCTGTGTTACCATGACTGTACTGTAATCAGACCTTGAAACAGTTCTCTTTAAACTGACAGCCATGCATTCAGATTTAATCTCTGAATATCTGGTGGCTCAGCTCTAATCTGCTGTTTCTGAACTGCCCTGAGAACAGCCACAAATCTGTTTCCACCACCCCAGCCAGGAACCAAAGAAAAGGAATAGATGTATTGTCAAAACCAGAACACAGATGATGCCTACTTAAGAGACAACTTTTAAAACTTCAGTTTTCCAAAGTTCACTCTTTAACTGGATTTATCATGAACAATTATTCATGTAATTTCAAACTATTATAATTATGGTATATCAAACACATATTTTATGTGAAAAGAAATAATATTTTACAAAATTGTTGAAGGCATTACAGAACAATAGTAACTCTTTGTTGAAGCATAAAAAAATTCCTATTTAATTTTACTATTTTCTATACTTTTGGGTTTTTTTTGCCAAAGAGAGTTCTGTCATTCAAGAATAGCACTGGGTTCCCTTTCTGATTGATCTTTGATGATAACACAAAAACTGACTCACGCTTTCTTTATAAACCATTTTCCTCAAAACCAAACAGTGTCTCAAGACATCCACTGTAGTGAGGGAGGAAACAGCATTTAGTAATTTTTGTTTAGGACCATTTTCTCAGACAAAATTCTGAGACAAATGAATACAGGTTTATGCCAATGACCAGGACCAGCACAACCAGTGTGAATCTGGCTGGCACCAAGAGGTAAGAACGTATGGAAAAATCCTTCTAGCAGTGTGAGAGAGGAGGTGGCACAAGAAATAAAAATTTAATTTGAATTTGACTACTTCTTGCATTGCAATATTCCCCTTCTGTTCAGTTATTTAGAGAACCAGCATTTCAGCTGGCCCAGAATGAAGGCTCAGAGCGGTGCTGTGCTCTCCCAGTGCTTTATGTGCAGGCAGCCAGTTGACATTTTGACATTTATGTTGTTTCAGAGTAATATATCACAAGGAGAACGAGCAGTTGCTGTTCCTGATGATGTCAAGGTGATGGCACGATGGAAGCCTTCATACCATCCCTGGAATCACCAGGCAGGAGGCTCCCTCTGTCTGGGCAGCCTCAGGCAAGGGCTGCTTTGCATCGTAGCCACTGTGCTCTTGGAAATCAGAGAGGGCATTTCTAAAGGCAGATAGAACAGGAGTGGCTCCAAGCTTTTGCAACAGCCCTAGGCTTTCCTGCATGCTGTTTTAAAGGTCTCTTTAATTTGTGTTTATCTCTTTATTCCCCGCTGCTGGCTATGGCCAGAGCTCTGGAGGAAGGACAGCTGTTTCCCTGCTAGAAACGAGAAGCACATATTGTGCCAAAAACACAGGATTTCTATTTAATGAGAGGTTTCATGCTAACTCTGGCCAAGAGGCTCTGACAACACTTGAATAATCGCTGCAGCTTTGGCACGTATTAAAAGTACAACTGTGCACTCCTCTAGCTGTCCAGTTCAGAGTTAGTTTCAGAGGAAGGAGAAGCCTTTTGCACACAACAGGGGCAGCTGGGGCTGTGGGTTCAGAGAGCAGCCTGCAGCAGGGCTCAGAGCTGGGGAGGGACAGACAGGCAGCAGCAGCTCTGCCCCCAGAGTGGCTAAGCTAGCATGAGAAAGCAGATTAGTGACAGATTACTTCCCCTCTCCCCTGTAACTCCTGGAAGCAAGGGTGATGCAAGGAGGATCCCTCTGCTCAGAGGATTGCCTCTGCCAGCTCACTCCTGTCCCAGCTGAGCTGATCTCTCACCTGCTCCGCAGAGCTCTGCACAGAAGCTGCATCTTAGCCCTCTTACATCAGGAAAAGAGAAAAAGGAGAAAAAAGACAGAAACTCTGACTCTGTAGAGAAGGACAGCACAGCACGACACTAATGCAAGAGGATAACAGCAAGAGATTCAGAATTTGACAATTCTTAATTCATACAAGGGTACAATCACAAAAAACCCCAACCCTAGGCTATTGTTGAAGAGATGACAGCATAAAATTATTCTAGCAACACTGGCACTTTTGCACATGTTCAGAAAAAAGCCTAAGCTTCTGTAAATATCAAAAGTTGGAAAAGAGACAAAGTGAAAGAACAGAAATGTTGTGATCATTAAATAGACCAGAAAGAAGACTGGGTAACTTGAGATCTGGCAGTCTGACTTCAGTTCCAGGTAGAATATTTGCAAAACCTGAGAGGAGCATCTATTTTTTGCTTGGATAAAGCAGACAAACATATTGGCTTAAAGCCAAGGGGGATTTGTGAATGAGACAATGCCAAGAAATCTGATAGCCTGTTTTAATATGGTATCTGAGTGGGTGGGTTTTTTATAAAACAGACCTGTGCCCGTGGAAACAGTTTAAATAATGCCTGGATAAGAATTCAATAAAGTGATAAGCAAACACCTTACACACATTATGTGTCCTTACAGAAAATCCTTGTACTTCTTTAAAGGGTATCTTTTAGCCCAGGTATTTGTCCATAACAAGGCAAAATGGGTTTTGATAAACACAGTTCAGAAAACAAAGTGGAATAGACATAGTAAAAGACAGGAGACCCTCCTGCTTGACATTTTTATCTCTTCTCCTCTCCCGTCTCTCTCTTCCTTCTGCCCACGTCTTTCTCCTGTTCTCATTCTCATTTTCTATTTCTCCCTTTCTTTCTCTCTCCCCTATTTGCCCTCTCTCATACTTGCTTTGTGTACACTCTCCTGCCTTCATGCTTCCTTCCAGGTTGTTGGAATGCTGACCACAGGCTGCTGAGATGAGCTGCATTGAAGGAGCTCTTAGAAGAACTTAAAAGAAAGAGAAACTCAATATTCAGTTTCCCAAGAGATGGAATCAGTGCTTAATTTACTAATGAGTTATACCCATGGATTACTATGTTCACACCAACCTTTTTACTGGGATAAACCCATGGCAGTACTGAAGTGACTCAAAACTACATCAGAACAGACCTCCTCCACTCCACTGTGTATGGGATGGGCTTGTTGGAAAGCATTCCTTGGCAAAATCAGGCAATATGTGCATGCCCCTGCCTGTACAGAGCCTGCATGACCTGCCTGCACAGAGCTACAGCAAGCTTGGTTTCCTTTTTTTGTGCATGGGTTTTGAATTCACAGTGAGAACCAGACATGGTTCTTCTTGTGTGGGATCAAAAGAAATTCTTCTTCCTTTCCATAAGTCAATAAAGCAATGGAATAGCATGTTAATATCTCCTCTTTTTTTTTTTTTTTTTTCAGATTGGAAGACATTAAACCCACTTTGATTTTTCCTTGCAGTTCTAGGGGAGAGCACATGAGAAGCTGCTTTGCTAGGAAAATTCAAGTGAAAAGGAATGTTCTGGTCTCAGCTGCTGCCAGAGCTCAGCCATGGGCTGGCTGATCTCCCTTCCCCACTCTCCTCCAGTGTTATCTTTGTGCTGTGGCACAGATTCATGCCCCACACAAAGCAAGGCAGCAGCCACTGGCAGGTTCCATTCTCTCTGCTGTGTTGTGCTTTGCTTTCTCCCTCCTGGCAATGCAAAGCCATTGCACCTGCATTTGATCAAGATCCAATAAATTTTAGTAAGTCTTCCTAAACAACTGAGCTTCTCAAATATCTACATTTTCTCTGACACAACCTATTTGCTCTAATAATTTTTCATAGATGGATTCTGAGAGCTTTATATATTTCTCTAAGGTTTCAGGGTGCCTCTAATGGCTGGATGGATGGGACCCCAGGCAAAATTTCAGAACAGCAATGCTGTTGTAGTTCATGCACTCACATCTCCATTAACATCCACAGTCGATGCAGAGAGAAAGGTTATGGAAATTCTAGAAAAACTCTTGAAATGTCATCACTGCTCATGAATTTGTGTATGGAAATTCAATACACAGAGACTGCCTGATTAGGCATAGTTCTGTGCCTAACTGCTGCCTATCAATGTCTTTGCCCTTTAGGATCTAAGGATGGGGGGAAAAAAAAAGAAGAAAAATTGAAGGATAAAGTTCTAAAATTCTCTGTGTCTGGCACAGAGAATTTAACCCCTGCTAGCACTGGAAAATGTGTGCAGTCCCTTCTGTGGGCACTGTGTAGAACTGCAGAGAGCTGTGAGAATGAGAGCTCCAGGCTGTTTCTAGTGCCAGTTTTCCTTCCTTGAGGACAATCCTGTGCAAAATTGGCTCTAATGACTCTCCATGGGGATGTTGACTGGAGCAGCTGTTTGCAGGGTGGTTCTCCCTGCCCTGTGCTTAAAGCAGGACCCAGAGTGAGGAGCTGTCACAGCTGTAACATTGCAATGGTATATGAAGGAAAGGTCGTGCTCCCTGCTCTGGTGTGAATTGCCTTCTTTGCTTAGCAGTTTCAGAGCAGGGTTTGCCACTCAGCCAAAACTGAGAGCCACAGTTTGGGCTAGAGGCTGACGTGAGCACTGAATGTTTCTCCATGAGTGGGCATTTTGTTGCAGAAATTGTGGGTGAAGCCAAAGACACAGTAAGGTGGCACAAACCTGAAGTTCTTTCCCCTTCTAGAAAATCTTGCAAACGCTTGAATGAGAAGGAATTTTGAACCACACAGGTATGCTACATTTCCCCTCTCTGCCAAGGTTCACCTAATAATTTCTGAGCATCAGAATCATTCATTCAGAGCACACTGTCACTTCCAGAGACCAGTGGTGGAAATTCTCAAATCCAAGTAGGATCAGTTGGTTTTCTGAGCTTCAGCCCAGCATTGCCTTCCCAAATGACTGAGACTTCATCCCCAGCTGTGCCTAAGCAGGCAGAGCCCTACCAGACTTCAGGCAGCCTCCTCCTGCATGTGTTGCTTGGCCAAGCAGAGCAGGGCCTTAGCACATTGTGAGGACAGAACCCACATTACCCAAATATTCTTTCCTCCAGCCTCTGACCTGAGAAGTTAATCTCAAAGGTGGCACTCAGTACCTGTGTTCATACAGCTCTGTCCTTACATCCAGTCCAAATAAATGTCCCTATCCATATGTACATGTGTTGTATAAATATTTACACATCTGTAACAATGGGTGCTCAGAGTTAAACTCAAGCAACACTAAGTTTCTAATGGTCTTCTCAGAATTTTATTTCAGTTTCCTTCAGCTGGACTTAATTCAATATTAATTAAATAAGCTACAGTAGTAATTTACTTAATCCTTTTTGTAAGTTTTGACACCTTTTCTCCTGTAGTTACAGTTTTCAATGTTTATCAGCTGTTCCTAACTTGCAGTTATTACTTAAGATTACTTATTACTCCTATAAATTATTTACCATAACAAATACTGTAGCATAAAATTGTAAAAAGAATAGGGCTAGAAGGAATCTCCAAAGATTGCTTCATGCAGTCCCTATCCCAAGGCAAAATCACATCCCATTGCACTGGGATTTTTCCTAACCTGACCCCAAACACCTCTGGGGCTGAAGGATGTGCACCTTCCCTAGAGATGTCCTGCTTTGCTTCACTGCCCTCACACTCACTCAGTTTTTCCTAACAACTGAATTGAATCCTGCTTGCTAATTTACCTGGTACCACAGTGGCAAATTCTGATTTTTAGGAGGCAGAAGAAATGTTTTCAGGGAAACGTTTGGGGAAACTATGGAAGAAAATAATGCACTCTTTATCTTAGAATTTGAGAAATTACTTTTATATAATTTTTGTAGCTGGAGAAAAAGCCTGAAACATTCATGACAATTTCTTTTTCTGAAGTTTATGTTATCGCTGGTGATATTTAATGATAAGGTTGCAACAATCTTGATAATTCACACAAGGAAATGAAAAAGAATTTCATACAATTTTTAAAATTTATTTATGAACCATCATCTGTTTTATTCCTGCAAGATTTTCAGTAGTTATTGTTATTACAGATGAGACCTTGATACTCCTAATAACACCAAATGTTATTTTGGGCATCCATTCACATAATACTTCTGTAAGAAAGAGCTATGCCACATTACCAGTGGGATGTGATTCGATACGAGCAACTTATCAAGAACTGACATCAGTGCTTCTATTTTCATTGCTGAAAAATTTCTGTACAAAGCTATAAAACATTCATGCCTAGCAAGAGGAAACAGATGAGGTCTGCCTTACACACAGATATGTGGTGCAGTTACTGGAAAAGGGAAAAGCTGATCTGGTGGCATTGTTGCACACTGAGCATGGAGTTGTCCTGGATCTAAGGCACTCTAAAACTTTCCCCTAAGTCCATCCAATGTCAGACAGGAACCCATCCCACTGAAGGCTGGTAGTGAGGCTAGAAGCTTCTGGAAGGAATGAAGAGAAAGAAAAGCAGCAAGAACTGGCTGATGGGAACATGGAATAGAAAGGGACAAAATATGGGAGATGATCAGAGAGGAGGGAAAAGGATGGAAAGAAAGGAGTTAGGAATTATGTTAAGAGTACACTGAGCTGAGCACACACTGGCCTAAGGTTCCTTACAGAAATGCCATGTGCATGAGCTCATGGACACAGTTAAACACTGCCACAATTGCTGTGTACCAAAAGGGGAATCTTTCCTTCCCACTGATATTTGTGTTCCCAAATCTCTGAAATAAAGCTTCAGAAAAAATTAAGGAGCATTATTTGCATCCTCTCTGTCCTTCCTACTGGAAATACAACAAACCCAATGTCCCTGGACAATGGCTTCCAATGGAGCTCTCACCTCCCTATGAGCAGCATTTGTCAATTAGCTGGCTTCTCACATTTTTCCTAAAGAGGATAGCAAAATTCTTCTGTTCATGTGAGTAAACCCATCTTTTAAAGCTAATCTTAAATGGCATACAAAGAACATGAAAGGAATATTCATAGCTCTACTGCAATCTAATTTATGCCCTTTATTTGCAGCAGCAACTCATTCTGATGATCAAAAGGTCATTAACCTTTGAAAAAATGAAGCTTCAACCAAAAGGATTTAAGGGGATTTAGTGCTGAATTTTACAGACCTTGCCAAAGTGTAATCTGAAGTCTTACATTTTTGTTCCCATCTTCAGCATGCCAAAGCTTGAATCATAAAGCCAGCACTCAGCATCTTGGCTGTGGGTCAAGATCAAATGAAGTCACATGCAGGGTAGAGTGGTGAAGGTGACATTGCTGCTACCTGGCTCTGACAGAAAAAGCACTGATCTCTGCAGCAACCTCTGATGGAATTAAGCTCATAAATTTGTGACAAAGACTCTGTTTCCATTTTTTTTCACATCTAAAAACTCTGTTTAGTATCCAGAGCAAGAAAGGGTCAGAAAAGACTGGTTGTAAATTCATCACTGACCTGGGACATACAGTGCTGAGCTTTTTGATCATATGATTGACAACTGGCAAGAGCCAGCATTGTTTCTCTGTTACCTAGAGAGTATATTTGCAAGGTATTAGGAGCATGGCATGTGTTGGTCCTGGGCAAGAGAGAAAAAGGCCAAAAACCAAACAGCAATAAATACTCCTATCCAAAAGAGTGCTTCCTGGCAACATTAAGCTGAAGAAACAATCAAACCAAAACACTTTAATTTTTAATAACCTTCATTCTCATGGAGCACAGACTTCCCAATGTGCTTGTCCCTAAATGGAGCAGACAATCTACAGTGCCTTTTGGAATTTGAAACACTGATTTTGTGACTCCTAGGCCAGACTAGTCATAACAAGATAATTAATTTACTGGCAGTATTCAGATCATGATCAAAGCAGTATATGAAGCCTTTGCATACCTCTTTTTGAAATGTTCTGATTAAACACTTGTGACCCCTCTGGGAGTGGGTAAGGGCTCCAATCCTCCTGCAAAGCTGCAGCTACCAAATAGCACCAAAGGAGAGCAAGGCAGGTTATCCTCACCCTCAGGCACTGCCAGCCTTTCCTGCACCTTTCCCCAGATCCTGTCCAACACAGGTAAATCATGCAGAAATTAAGACATAAACTCAAAGATACAGATAAACATGATATGAAAATTATTTTCATGAGATATGGTTCTCACCTATCTGATGAACCACTAACAAACAATTGAACAGCAACAAATACATAAAATATTAAAGGAGTAGAAAGGCTTCAAATAGCTCATGGTTTTCTCTCTGTTTCAATCTCTACAGAAAATCTAAGTATTTACTATTTTGGTTCCCAAGAACCACACATAAACTTTGATGTGCATGCCTATGTACTGTCTTAACATAAATGATGTAAATATATAAAAACTTTAAACACTTCACTTCTAGTGCTTGAGTTAGGCCATAGGTATGCCTCAAGTGTTTGAAAATCCACATGAAATAAACATCATATTTGGTCATGTAATCACATAAATTGCATATTTCTTGAGCTCCTGACCAGCTGGATTGTGTTTAGTCCGTGCTTCCCCTCTGTACAAGCCTGTGGCTTGAAGGACTTAGATGAGCTTTCCACCATACAAAATTAAGATTTACAGATGGAAATCCCTGTAGGACTGAAGCTTAATCTACCTTCCCAGGAAGTATTGCTGCATTCCAGGCCTCGGAATATCTTTTAGCAGCTGCTGTTGAAAAATTAACCATGACACAGTAGGATGAAGGGACAGGTTGATGTCCAGTCCCAGTGGAGGCATCCCTGGCTTTGGCACACTGTGACCCTCAAATGAGAGCTCCTCTGCTTCCAAAAGGTTCTGGCCCAAGTCTCAGGCTGATGAGTAATTTTTTTGACCCAAACCCAACATCTGTATCTGGACGCATAAAAAACATAAGAGTGGCAGAGCTTTGCCACTGGAAAGTAAGAAATTCACCTTCCTCATGGTAGATCAGATCTTCTTCCTTCCAATCTCACTAAAAGATCTTTATTATAAGAGTTTAAGGTATTTTTAAGCAGTTTTCAAGATGTCATTTTTTCAAGTGAACTGGTCATTATTTTTTCTTGTAATTAAAATGAATTGAGAGCTTCATGGCAGGTGGCAACACCTTTCACACCTTCTGCTGGAGGGTCAAGTTTCATGGATATTCGACTTCAGCCAAGCAGAGGGTGGCAAAATTCTGAATCTCAGCAAAGGGGAAGATTAATGTGGGTACCCTGGAACACCTGCTGCTGAAGCCATTAGTGCCTGGGACACTCTCCTGCCTACTCTGAAGATGGTGTGAGCTGTCCTCTTGCCCTTTGCAGGAGGAGAATCAGGTCCTTACTGGACAAGATTAATAGGAGCAAGTCTGCTGTTGATTGTGTGCTGCTGTCCTCACCATGTCAGAGGGCAGGCCAAAGGCTGAATTACAGCTACCCAGGGACTCCAAAATATGAGAAGAAATCAAACTGACAGATACACACCGGAAATTAAAGCTGGAAATAAATACTGTATCTGAGAGAAATCAATACAGAAATCAGAAAGACCTATGTTTTCAGTTACCTGCAGCCTGGAACAGCCCAAATCCTGCAGAGCTGCTTCATTGAGACATTTCTTTGCTTAGTCTAGAAAAATAATTCCTGCCACTTTCACCACTGGGAGTATTCTCATGTAATGTTCATTCCAGAGAAATGTGGATTTCTCAGAGACCCACAAGGAATAAGAACTCACACAAGGAGAAAAATCCTGATGTAAAAACTGGGGGTAAAATTTAAAGTTTGGCAAATATTTCAGCTCTTTAGGTAAGAAGTGTCTTTTTTTACACAGAGATCAGAGAGGGAATTGAATGCTTCCCATATGCCAAACAAAACCCTGAAGAAGCAATTCCTTCATCCCCCTCTGTGAGTCAATAATCACTTGTAGTGGATGAGTTTGCCTGATTATGAAGCATGTTGATGCTTTTACAGAAGTTGGAGCTCTCCACGCTATTCTGCATCTCTTCAAATCTGCTGCTTTTCCAACAATCTCAGCTCTGCCAAATGTTGGTTCCTTTTTGAAAAGTGTTGGGCTCAACATAGCTGGGTATAGACTGCAAACATAAAATTTAAAAGCTTAAAAACTAGAAGGCAAACTACCTAATTCTATTATTATTATTATTACTATTATTATTGTTGTTGTTGTTTCTTCTCATTGTTTTTAAGCCATCTCCTGTGTTTTCTGGATCTCAGGATGACTAGAGAGGTTAGCCAAATCTATAAAGAATTGTGTCTTCTATTGTGATTGAATTCTTCTGCTCTAGTGAGGCAGAAAAGTCAACCTAGATTCTTGGACTACTACACACTGCTGGTACTCTAAATAGATTTGCTGAGTTTTCATTTCCTCTGAAAGAAAATCTTGTATGGCTTCACCATCACTCTGCTTGGAGATCCTACTGTAATGATTAGCTACATTCCACTTTGAACTGTTATTAATATTCCCCATATGTAATTAAAGCCTCTAATTCTACAGAGATATCCTGACAAACAAGCAGCTGTCTGTCATTTTTATTTCATTGTGGTTCTTGAACCCTTGGCTCAGGTTATGTGTTTCTGGAATGTCAAATAAGGAATTTACTTTTCCGTCCATCAGTTTACACTCTGTGTGCAGTTTGATGGCATCTTGCTAATACAGCCTGGTTGCACTGTAATTCACCTTATAATCCATTGTATCAACACTGGCTGTTCAATGTGTGACTTCCTAACAAGGTGGCTGGTGCCTCTTGGGTGCTGGGTTGCCTTGGGAGAATGATATTTTAAAATATGTGCCCAGCATCAAAACTGCCTGGCCCAAAGTTCCCAACTGTCATAATTGGATATAACTTCCTCCACTAGAAAAAAAGCAAAAGAAATGCTCTGCTCAGGCAAAAAGGTGTCCATAGGACAAGAAGAAATGACATCAAGCTGTTCCAGAGAATGTTTAGACTGGATATAAGGCAGTATTTATTCACTGGCAGGGTTGCCATGCACTGGACCAGGCTGCCCAGGGAACTGATTGAGCCACCACCTCTGGAGGTATTTAAAAGACACTTGGGTGTGTTCTTAGGGACAAGGTTTTATAGTGGATGTTGCAGTTCTGGGTTGGACTCAATGATCTACAATTTCTTTTCCAACAGTTCTGTGATTCTTTGAGCCCACATTTCAGATCTCATATGAGCTGTGGAGTTACAAAAAAAGCCTGTGCTGCTTCCAGGCACAAGCCAGAGGGGCACTGCTCGCTTCTCTTTTGGGCACTTTCAAGGCATGGATTGGATTCTGTTAATTATTTTACTTCTTTTGATGCCTCAGAAACAGCAGGAAACTGGATCAGCACGTGGCAGCCTGACTGCTGGCTGCAGGACAGCCTCTGGATGCTGGAATTCTCCTCACCTGCCATTGATCCATGCACATCTGACCGTGCCTCACGCATGCCCTGCTCTACCTGCAGATACCACGGGGATATTGGGATTTTTACAGAGCCCTTTGGAATCTACCAGTGAGGGTGAAGGTGATACAAGAAGAGACAGGACAGTATCATAAGATAGGCACTGTGCTGCTGGTTGATGCACATTTATAAACCAAGGATGAGTTCACAGGCACTGCTGCCAGTTTTTGGTTCAAATCACACCACATGAAACCCACAGCAAGTCAGCAGGTAAGACAGCTAAAAGCTGGGTGAAATAAGATCCAAAACGGGGGTAGATTTCAGCAGAGCTCGTCACACAGGTGGAAGACAAGTGCCTGTGAAGCATCACTTGCAGGAGGCCTGCTGGTAACTCACAGGGAGCTCTGCTGGACCTAAGAATCCCAAGAAAATGATTCCTCTTAACAAACGCCCTCTGCTGTCACTGTCAACGAGGGATTTCCCTGCATAGTGCACTCATTATGCAGTTTGCCAGGTTTTCTGTAATATATGTGAGACCTTAACCACAGTGTTTAGTGGAATAGTACAGGAAATATTACAGTCTGAAGTTCAGAATGATGAATTTATAATAAAGACCGTTGTCCAAAAAACAAATTTAAAATGCAGATTTTGTTTTCTGATCCCAGACTCTGTCCAGATTCCTGATCAAATCTGTTCACACAGACAGCAGCAGGCACACACAGTCTCATTGCCCTCAGCTTAGTCATGGATGTGGGAATATGCACCTGCAGTTTAGAGGGAATGTGGGCTGTTGCCTTGACCTTCTCCATAAAAAAAATTGGGAAACTAGGAAAATTGCCATTAATGGAACATATTTAGAAAATAGTCTGAACAGCCAGCTTGAGATTCAGTGTTACCTTGATACACCAGAGAGTGTTCACAGCCTGTCAATTACTCTAGGATTGTTCAGAACTAAACAAAAAAAAAAAAAAGAAAGAAAAAAAGAAAAAACTAAACAAAACAAAACATAGTTTTGTTAACATGTGGCACTTAAGATGCTTCAACAGTCCATGGGGCAGCTTCCTGGGACAAAAAAGCTAACTGCTGTTAACTGCTGTTTGTAGTATTTTCCATTATGTTTGTATTCACTAAGCAATGCACTGATGGTAAACCCACACATGCTGGTCTGAGATGTGATAGAAGATCCCAGCAGTGTGGATTGGTAACACAATGCTCTCCAAGAGGCAGCCTCCACCTGCAGGGCAGTCTGACCCATCTGCCTCCAGGATGCACATCTGCTGTCTGACAAGGTGGAGGCAGGTACTTGCTGAGTGCTCAAAGTTCTACCAAGGTGAAAAACTTTCACTAGAGTCAAATTCAAGCCAAACTAAATGAAACCAAATGATTTTTCATCTAGAAGCTAAAAATCTCACCTGCCTTTGGTCTGCTGAACAGCACACACTTATGTAAGCACTGCATAGGCCAGGCAAGGTGACGTATACAAAATATATTTCTGAAGTGCTCTGTTTCTGCCTCCTTCACAGAGGCTGTGGGGCTCTTGATGTAATTTCTGCTTGCAGAAATCCTGAAGTGTAAATCAGAAAGATCAGCTTTATTTCTTCCTCATGCATCACCCAGATTTATTTTAGAGATGACACTGAGCCTCAGATGTAAAACTGATCCCTGTCCAGGGCAGTCAGCACAGAGCTGTGATCTGCTGGCATAATTTGCTTTATTTTGGGGGTCTCGTGTCACTGCTGTATCACCACCCTTTCTGTGTCACCACCCTTTCTGTGTCACCACCCTTTCTGTGTCACCACCCTTTCTGTGCCTGCCACAGCTGGAACTGCACAGGTGCTGATTTCCAAAGGCACGGGGCTGCTTCTGCTCTGTGCAGGAAGACGAAAAAAATTAACACAGTGGGGAAGGAAAAAAACCTAAAGGGACATTTGGGGAAAAAATTACTTGAAGGTCTGCAGGTATGACAGCCCTGGTGTGAAAAGCTGTCCACTGGTGCCATCTCGTGGGTCCAGAGCCACCACCAAGGAGGCAGAGCTCACTCCACTGAGGTCCAACCCCCGACTCAAAGTCTCTTTTTAGTGCTATTTAATGTGTTCACATTTCTGAGAGCAGACATCTTTCATCTTGCCAAAGTACCAACCCTAAACCTTGAATTTTGCTTAGGCTTTGCATTGTGTCTACTACATAAAATTACAACCCTGTACAAGGAAACAGGAGTCAGAGCAAGGGGCAGCTATCAAAGTCAATGAGTTTCATCAAACAAATCAAACATTGATACCTCTCCACAGAAATTATTTTTGTCTTTATTAATATCCAGGCCTATGCATTGCAAAATGCAGAACTTGGAGCTGAACACAATTGAGTGGAAACATTTCAGCACAAAAGACAACTCATATGGAGGTACAGGTTGATCAGGTAACAGAAGTATGAGAAAAAGTAGATTTATAGTTATTATCCTGACATAAGTGGCCACTACTCTCTTTTTGCCTAAATTTAGTTCTTCTTTCCCCAGGAAGAGAGTGCAAAAGTACTGAGTCTTTCAGCTATATTCCAATTTAGAAAAAGAGCTGGAGTAATAAAATTTTGTTTGTAAAGTTATAATTCCTAAATTCAATGGCAAAGTTATATTTTTTTAGGTCAGTACAGAACAGCTGGATTAGAGTGGACCTCCTCATATTAGTGGGGGAAGAACTGTGCAAAACTTAATGAAAAATTAATCAAAAGCACAATCCTTTATTAAGTCTCTCATGGTCCCAATGAATACACTGCCAACAGTAAAATGTACACATGGCAATTCTAACAACACATCAGAATCTGTGCTAACATATGTTAATTAAAGTGATTAAGGATTAACAACTTGGTCAATAGGTGCACCCTCATGTGGACTCTCATTCAGCCAGGCTGAATGAACTCAGAAAATGTCTTTATAAAGAACATTGTTGAAAAAAGCAGATAGCAGCTTCATGCAGTTGGCAAATCTCTTCCCTTTCTAGTTTAGGGACGCAGCAACCATGGTACAACATCACCTAAATTCTGATTGGAAATATGCATAAAACTTCCAGTGAGTGTTGTCACAATGGGATCTTTGATGTCCACTAAGAGACAAAAAATCCTTGATCCTATTCTTGACTATACCAGCTCAAAACAATGGAATTCCTTTGATTAGTATAAAGGAGAATAGAATGTGTTCTACAGCTGCTGGATTTCTTCAACAGGCAATGACTATTTATCACTAACTCCAAAAGGAACAAAACTAGGCCAATATAATTTTTTAAACCTTCCTCTTCATATGTTTGTATCTTAAAGGAAAAGCTATGTAGGGAGAAATGTTTCTGTGCTGGAGAGTATTGCTGGATAACAAAGGCCTGTTTATGTGACAGGTAAGCCTAGCTGTTAGCAGGCTGTAATGCATAACCATTGTTGTACATGTAATTATTGTAACTGGTCCAGTCATCTGCACACTGATATTCTTGATTAGACTGAATGTAGGGATGATAAATTGTTTCTTTTCCCAAGAAATAGGATGGAGCAAGTCTCTTTAAAACAACAGCACTGAACTGGTATGTCAGCTTCCTACGGATCTTAATGATTTCACCTGTTCTTCCATAATTCCTCAGTGCTCTGGCCATTTTCTGGTAAGTCATGATCTTGCGGTTTCCCTTCCTTTCTCCCCACAGTTCTGCAAGTTTCTCCTTGTTTTTGGAGACAAACTGGAAGACACCATTTGGCTTATCCACCCATTGGATGCAGTTTGCCATTGCTGGGTCATACAGAGACTCGTGGAGGTATTCAAATAGTCGAAGCTTTTTTCTACCTATAAAGAAATAAATCACAAAGGGTCAGAACAGAACTCATGCTTGATTTAAAAGATGAGCAGTTGTCTTTTTCCTGGAAAGGGTCTTATAGCCAAAAGCATAGCTAAACCTAATATGCAGTCCCAAATTAAAAGATTAGTATAAACAGTTTAGTGAAAGACCAGCAATAGTAAATGGGATCACAGAGATGTGAGCAACACAGAATCACAGAATCTGAGTGGGCAGGGGCCCAGAAGGATCATGAAGTCCAACTCTTAAGTGAACACCTCATACAGGGATCAAATCCACAACCTTGACATTGTCAGCACCACGCTCTAGCTCTGAACTGTGTACAGATCTGCAGTGACAGAAAGGGATTTGGTCATTAAAGTTCAAAAGGCAGATTATGCGGGGGACGTGACAAGTGTCTGCTCACTTCACAGTGTGGTAGGTCTCAGAAGCATCAGTGCAGAAGCACACTCAAGGAACACACAGTAGGAATTTACAACCTCAGACAGGGCAGGAAGGGCTCTGGAAAGCCAATCTGAATGTTCTGGAATAAATGGTTTCCTGTTTATTCAAAACTCAGAGATTTTGAGATGGCTCAGTTTTGTCAGATTTGTTTCAGGGTGCAAGTTGCACTCTGATATAAGAAAGGGTAAGTGGGTAAGTAAGCAGGAAAAGCAGATTAGTTTTTAACCAGAAAGCTCATGTAATCAAGAAGGAGCTAGATTTTCTGGTACCCTGGGATATTGTAAAAGTCTGCAGAAGTGTCACTTTGCATTCCCATGCAGAATAAAGCAAACTTGGTACTGAAATATTTGCCAGTTAACCAAGTGCTTCTCTCCACAGGCTCAGTTCTCAAACTTCAGTTTCCTAGTGAGGCTTATTTAGTCTTGCTTAGATCTTTTGGATTCTCCTCTTTGAAGTATTTCTAGTTCCCTTCCCAAAGCCAAGGGTGATCAAGAAGCTGCTGTAAGGAGGAAGAATTTAAGATTATCAGACAAAGAGGAACATTTTGCAGAAAAAAGAATCTATGCAGAAGAACATCTTCCACTTTAACCAAAGTGGAAATAAGCAGCTGCACCTAAAGTTCTTAAAGTCTTGTCTTGTGTGGCTATTTTAAACCAGGAACAGGGGAAAAGTGACAGTTGCTAAGGAACACTGAGGTCAAGCCAAGACATCTGTCAGGGATGACAGTAACTCTGTATCTGGTGATAAGGAAAGAGGAGAGAAGTAACAGTCGGACTGGAAAGAAGAAGAGCCCAAAATCAGAGGTACTTTCCAAAAAATTAATAAAGTTTCATTATCTAAATAAAAATTGAAGTGACTGGAAGAACATATTCTACTAGAGATACATATAGATTAAAAAGAAGCTTAAAAGGAAGCCTGTGAAGGACACTGCCTTGTCACAGTGGACACTCCTTAGCAGGTGACCTTCCTAAGTCCCCTCCAACCTGAATTATCCTCCAAATTAATGGCAGAACAAACAAGACCAGGGGAGAATCCACGGACTACTGTGGACTAAATTTCTGCTGGAAAAGGATAATGTATTCTTTGCAAAATATATATCAATTCAAGTAAAGTCAACCAGAATGGGGCAGAAAAATAGCCATAAAAATTCACACTGGAAGTGACAAAAGCTGAAAGGTGATTTGAAAAGTAAACTAAGAAAGGCATAAAACTGGGTGTGTAGAAATATTTACTTATGTAAAAAGCCTTCAAGAGAATCATTGCTTGTTGGGCCACATGAAATAAGTTTTTTAAGTGGATAAAAATGTTATTGATAGCTAGATTTACTTCTCTGTATCAGACTTCATCCTAAATGTTTTGAAGTGAAGCATATCTCTGGTTTGATTTTCCATGTACTAAACAAGGATGGAATAATTTAATAATGGATTTATCACATCTCATTAAAATTTAGCAGATGGAAATTGAACACTAGCAGTTGAATCCTAGTCATTAGTAAATGTTTACATTTTTTTTCCTGTTGAAAGTTAAAAAAAATAATAGGAAAAAGGAGAAAGCATGATTTACCAAGAGGTTTTTTAAAGTAACATAAATTACACATCAGGATATGATCTTTTTACAGACCTTTCCCTGCTTTTGGCTGGCCAGCAGCAGCATGTATCACTTGACTTTCTGGAGTGTTCTGCAGTGTGTGGTAGACAGTCTCATCTGCATAAAAATCCGCTGCGCCGTTCTTCAAGAAGTAACACAATAAAAAGTTACTAATAGACTACATTCTCTTAATAAAAAGAAACTCCTGGTAATTAATTGCCTGGAGCCTTCAGAATGTAACTTTTCATCACCTCACCCCTGGAACACTTTTCTCACCCACGAAGGTGCTCAGTGTGGTGTGCCAGTAACGAGCAGCCCTGATACATGTCCAGAGCCAAGAGCTGCCCACCAGAGGAAAAGCTGAGAGGGAAAGAAGCAAAATTGCCCCACTCTGGATCTTCAACCCTTCTGCTGGAACCCGAGCAGGAGCAGCTTTCAGAGTCAGGAAAACACAAGGGCCACCTGAGCAGCAGCCCCTACAGACTCTGCAGTTCCTGTGCTGTGGTGTTGCTTTCTGCTGGTTGGAAATGGGCTTTGGTGGGATCTGTTTCCCTTGAAATTATCTCCCCTGCAATATTCATTTTCCATTACTCCTGGAGACCACACTCACAGTGATTTAAAGAATGCATATGGGCTCTGGTAATGCTGGTCTTTCCAGAACTTTTAGAGCAAACTGCTGTTGGAGTAATCAAAGTCATGGTTCTTTTTCACAGTGGCAGAAGCTACATCAGGGTTGGAAGCAGGTGTTCTCTGCCTGTTCCCAGGTAATACAAAGAAGCCTTTTTTTCCTAAAACTATTTCCCTAGTAGGTTTGCTTGTTTGTTTTCATGTGATGTGCTGAACCACAGAAGAGCATCAGAAGCAAACTGCTGACTCCTAAAAAGATATTATTACTCACATTTTGCAAGTATTTCCCAAGGCAGTTTCACCTGAATCATGCCAATTTCTGTTAGTGTTTGCATAATGATTTGTATCAGAAATCCCAAATGAGCAATCAGTTTTCCAGTTATGTCTGACTATTCCCAGTGCTGAATTCACTCACAATCACGTTTCTCCAGCTGTACCCTTGCTCCTCCACTGGTGGTGCTGCACAGTAGCTGGGACTTGCTCGGGGGTGGTGGTGATGGTTGATCACAGTCAGGCAGTTTTTGTAACCTGGGAATTAGGAGGAGGGAGCAAAAAACCCAGTGAGTGAAAAAGAGAGAAGAAGGAAAAAAAGAAAACCACAACAGCAAATAATTTGACGTGGTGTTGGGCCTCTCAGGAAACATTTATCCAGTGGCTGAATTCTAGATAACAAAGTGTGCAGAGCCAAGATGATCCACATCAGCAGGTTATCCAGAAAAATCTGTGCTGTTGCTGCTGATCACACCCTTCATCTGGTTTTGTTAGCCCTCACAAGGAGAAGCATCTTTTTAAAGATAAAATGTCAGATATTTCATAGCATCATGAAATTGTTTGGTTACTGGATAACAGAGGGCCAAACAGACCACGAGACATAGTGAATTTGATAAATATAGACTCCAGTAATACACTTAGAAAGGAAAAGGGACTGTCAGGCAGTTCTACAAAATGCAAGTCAGAGTCTCCCGTGGTGAATGAAGTAAAGGAGCATCAGAACATCTTCAGTGCCTGAAAGAATGACACTGAAGGAACCCAAGAACTTGTGATGCTTAAAAGGAGCAGAGGAGAACACCAGACTAAAGCCATTTGAAGAAATTCCCCACTGCAGGTGGTCAGAAGGAGATATTGGAGGGTATGGGTACATCTATTGCAGGTGGAAATTTGGGTGCAGCTGGGGACAGACTAAAACTGCACTGCAGGGATTTAATAACTCCATCAGCCATAATATCATATATAAGGAAGATTGCAAGTAATTACATATAGTGAATCCTCCAGCATGTGTAAATTACCAATGCAGTGGAGCCAAAATTTGCTAACAACAGCTGAAGAGACAGCCCTACAGGTCTTATTTACATTTCTATTTATTATCTATTTATAATAGATAATATGTAAATAAACTTCCTCATATGAAAGGCATTTCACACAAAAGACAGCAAGCAATTTGTTCTAGGCTTTGAGGGTTTGTAATGTAGCCTCCTTTTTCTTGCATTTCTGCTTACAGTGTAAAAACACCAAACACTAATTTTAAATTTTATAGTAACTTAATTACCAAAACTTTGCCAGAACGGAAAAAATTTACAGCTTTTTTACATTTTAGTTTTTATAAAGTATACAACTCCTGAAGTCAAGAAAAGAATTTTCTATTAATTATCCAGACTCAAACTATCATTCCTGCACAAAAATATTTAACATTTAATATGTTAGTGCACAAAAAAATTAAATGAGGAAATTAATTTCACTTGCTAGGTTTTTTTGTTTTTTTTCTTTTGCACTGGGATTTATGGCATAGCAGAAGCATATTTTTAAGTTAAAATGTTAAAATTGGAAGAGGCTGTTGCACAGCCATCATATATTTTTGATTATAGGAAAAGGGAGCTCAGTGCTCCTGGGCTGGTGCTTTGGGAAGGGTAAATAGTGCCAGTCCAACAGTTTCCCTGTGCTGTGATTTGGAAGATACTCACCATGCTGAGCAATACTCAAAATAATTTTCCTCCTTTTCATCCTCCCAAAACATCCCATTAATCCACTTCTGGGAAATTACTCTCCCACCTTCAAGAGGTGCTTTCCTGTAAAAATAGGAGCTGGGACATGAAGCAAACTGAGGGTGTTTGTTACCTGGTGGACACTGCATTTCTCTGTCAGAGTGCTGCTGCAGCACTTCTAGAGCATCTTCAAAGGCCTGGCCCAGCATGTCGTGGTCAGGAAAGCTCTGCAAGAACATTTTTCCATCAGGACTCAGAAAACACCAGGCTGGTTCTTTCAACATTGTCAATCAGCCCATCCTAAATAAATACAGTGATGGTAGAGAGTACACATGCTCCTGGAATTGACCTTTGGCAGGCACCAAAGCATCACTATATTTTTTATTATTATGAGAAAGCTCTCACTCCTTTGAATCAGTGACACAGTTCACACAGGCAACAGAATCCAGCTCATTTGCTCAATGTTTCAAAGTTCATTTCCTTAATTTGCAAAAGAAGTTTGCATAAAGGGTGTCACTGCTGGTGGAGGGTTTTATAGGCTGTGATGCAGAGGTGTTTGTATCACTCGTGTAACATCGTTTACAAAGCCAGAGTTATCTTCCAATAATGTTGATATGACAAAAATAATTACACATAATTTCTGAAGCAGTTATGCAGAGAAAATGCTGCACTACGCCAACCAAGTGTGGATTTCCAGAAAACTGTTTATTACAATTTTAGAACACCTTGCTGTAAAAAGCCAGTCACCCTCAAATTTGAGTTTGACTGAATCTTCTGCAGTATATTTGAAATACTCAATAGTGAAAGAGAAAATAGGTTTTGTAGACTTACCATTATTTAGATATCAAGACTTGAATCCTGTTTAAAAGAACCAATATTTTTTAAATGGTATGTTTAAAAAAAATAATAATTCTCTAAGCATAAATTAAAATAAGAAAATGAAATGACAATATTGTTTCCAGTTACAATGTAAAATATTTTTAAAAACACATGTAAAAGGGATTTATTATTAGAAACTGATATTTAAATTAAATTAAATACTTGTGGCATTGTGTTTTTTAAGATTCAAATTATTTTTTGTTAATAAGTTTACAGTTTCATTAATATTAAAACTTTCCGATTATTATCCACATCATCCCAAATACACTTTTAAAGACATTATGAATTGAAAATGTGTTATTGTTCACATCGAGTCTTGGTCAACATAACTTCTAATTTCCCCAAGAAAATACTGATCTATATTAAATGAAAGTGTTTAAGTCTCTTTGGTTCACAGCCAGTTGAAACAAGCTTAGAGTTTTTCCCTAATATAATTAGCATATGACTCTATATGAACATACATAAACACTCAGACTAATTGTGAGTTCCAGAGGCAAATTTGATCATTTAATAAACAGTGTAAATAGACAAAATTTCAGCCAGTTTAACTTGAACCATATTACTCAGAAACATATCTTTAGTGCCTCCTTTTTAATTTATCTTTTCTTAAAGAAAATCATAATCCATTTTTTTCTTGCACATTTTTTGCCTCATTATCATTTACATTATCATTTCAAAACTATATATAATGACCAATATATCAGTATTTTATTCACTAAATACTTGATTATTGTGTGTGTTGTTTCAAAATACAAAGGAGACACAGGATATATAAATATTACTGAGGAAGAATTTTATCCAACATTATCCGTGAATGCTCTAAGCTGAGAATCATGCTTCAGGTATGTCCAAATTTGCAGAAGAGTTTTTAAATCTTGACAACCAGGTATATATGGTGGAGTCCTAGCAACTCAGTAAACTGACCTCACAAAAATCAGTGGGATATTTCTCTCTGAGTACAGTGCTGTAAGTATTTGAATGATCTGATCCAAATCTATTCTAAAACCAGAATGAGCAGTGTCAATCCTTCAGCTGCAATGGTGGCCACACATTCCTGGGCTGTAGAAATTAAAGACAGGAATCTGCTTTGTAAATAGCCCCACATATTTTCTCCCTAATTTTAGGTAATTCACTTTCCTTAAAGTGATTTTTTCTAACTCAGACTCCAAACTGACACCTTGACAGAACATCTACAATCACCTCAATGCTTTGCAAAATATAAAATGCACAGGTATAGGCAAGGTATTGTTGAATGGTCATACATCTTATATCAATGAATTCAAACCAAAGAAGAAAAAGGGACACCTCAAGTAAGCTTAAAAAAAAAAACAACCCTGGACACTTACCTAGAAATTTAGTTCCACGCACAAGACAAGAATCTGCCTGGTTTCAGAAATGAAAGAAAGACTGAGTTCCCACAAGCAAAGGGCTGGCAAAGGGGCTGCATTAAATAGCTGATTTTAGGGAAGTGTTTTGCCTAGGGATTTTTTTGAGGGTATAGGTATAGTAAACTGCTAGCATGCCCCTTCATTCTGCACAAAAGAGGGTGATTTCTACTGATATAAACAAAATTAAATGTTTTTAACCCTTGTCCAAAACAGGTGAGGTTTAAGCATTGGGAGAGATTCCTTTTGTCTCTGGCACCTTCTAACAAATCTGTCCCTGGTATTGTGGAAGGGTGAATCTGAGGCAAAACCCTACATCCCACACAGACTGCAGAGGACTTTGAGCTTTTATCTGAACCTTCTTGTTAGCTCAGAGTAAGGAGCAGACCAAACTAGACCTCAAAATAAGAGTTTGAAGAAGCTCATGATCATAGCCCAAGCTATAAAAGCATTGACTACAGCATTCAGTAGAGATTAGGGCAAGCTGCAGTTGATGATCTTCCAAACTCTTTCTGAGCAGCTCCAAGACATTGATGTTGTATCCTACAGGAACTGAACTCTGCTTTTCAGCTCAGAGCTTCTTTTTGATGGCAAAATCTACTGTGTGCCATAGCTCTTTCCAGCCAAGTCTTTCAGAGGCACATTTTTCAGAATTTCCTCAGCATTTGCCATGAAACTGCCGTAAAATAGAAATTACCTCTTACATTATTTATGTATATTTCCTCAACCAAGAACCTAGTCAAGAACTAGCCTGGTAATGAAAGCTCAGTGAAAGCAATTTGAAGCCATCAATCATTTCTGCTGGTTTCAGATGCAAGATGCCTTTTCAAAATTTGCACCAAAACGTTTCAGGATATTTAGTTTTCGTGAAATATATTAATATATGTATGCCTTTTTTTGAACTTCAGGTTCTATTTTGCTTCCATTTCTCTGATCTGACTTGGGTTTGTAAAAGAAAATTAACTGGCGACCAGAGGGGACAAGGATGGAATATGAGGAGAGAAACAAGGGAATGAGGGAAGAGCAAGGTCAGAGGACTTGGAGGTTCTCCAGAACTGAGCAGCCACAACACCAAAGAGATTGTAGCCCACAGAGTGACCATAGTGGAGTAGAGGAAATTAGTAAGAAGGAAGCAGTAGAAGAAAAGGGTGAGAAAGAAGGAGCAAGCAGAGAGAAACCACAATGTCTTGACCCCAAAACCCTGTACCACTCATTGCCTCACCAAAGGAACTGAGCATAACCTGTGGAGATAACAAGAGGGGAGGAGATGTGTCTGGAGTGCAATTGAGCCTGGGAAAGGGGAAGGAAAAATGTTTTAATGTTTATCTTCTTTGCTTCCCAATACCCAAATCAGCCACTAAATATATTATAGCAATAAGTTAAGTTAAATTCCCAAGGTGCATGAGTAGCAGTGAGGGTGTGCAGCTGCTGGCTGTGTGTAGTAAAAGAGGGTGAAGGTCAGGAGTTGAAAGTTAATGGTTTTACCACCACTAAAATGATCCATCTCCCTAAATCAAATTGCTCTGTCTGAAAGTTCTTGTTTCATGTGAGAGGCTACAGCAGGAGGCAAGTCAGCAAAAGGTTTGTTTGGAGAGGAAAGGGGAGAGTGCCATGCACAGCACAAACACTCAGCATAAAAACAAGAGCAAATGCTGTCTCATAGGGGAGATTTAAACTCTGCAGTCCATTTGTGCATTGAATCTTTGGCCCAACACAATCCTAGAGCAAGAGCCCAGGCTACCTCCCTGGAAGTGTTCAGAAGAGGCAGAGGAAGGTGCAGCTGAGGACTGAGTGGCAGCTGGCATTCACAGCTCACTCCTCAACACATCACAGTGCCAACAGGACTGGCAGCATGACAACCTCTACTAAGACATACTATTAGAGAAGAGACCCTCCTTTGATTTTTGCTTTGGATGGGAGGATGGATTCCTGACAAAAGTCTGAGAACTTACTCTTCACATCTTAAGGTGTCAAACAATTGATGTGCCTGAAAACAAAATTTGAGCATCTGTTAGAAACCACAACACTGAGCTCTTCTCCTTCCTCCATGCTTTAAAAATAAACTTCAAACAACAGAATTATTGTTTAAGTTTCAGATCTTTCTTCTATCTCTGCTTGGTCTTAAAGATACCTCACAGTGGTGGTACAGTAGAAGCATTTTCACATCTGAATAAAACCCAGAATTAAATAGTGTAAAACAGCACCTGTCAGAAAGTTTGGGAAAGCATAAATATTCTTGCATGAGGCCTTGTTCAAATATAGAATAATAACCAGTCTTGACCTTCCTAGAGGGAATTTCAAACTTGAAATGGCAAGTTTTCTCACCTGGAATTTGTAGAGTTCTTGAAATTTTTTAAACTTCAGGCAGTTTGTAACTGCCCAAATAGATACCTCAAAACAGAGGGCACTTCATAGAAAAATATCCTGAAGTGACAGCCACAGAGATTTTCTGTGTTTCCATATTTGTTCTGGCCCTTGTTAGATGCCTTTGCCACTACTCTTCTGGCCAAACAGCTCAGTAATAACCTTTGCCTTGAATCCTCGTGGGTGTAGATTCACAGTAATTGTACCACCACAGAAATTGTCTCCCTGAAAGTGGAAAAGTTGAGGCATCACAAGCCTGTGCACACCTCCTGAGTCTAGCCATGCTGCCCAGGGAACTTTAAAATCTCTGCCATTGTGCTCCATTCAAGGTTCAAAAAAACTGGGAAGATTCTTGCAACAAGGACAAAGCCTTTGCTCTATGGAGGGAGAACAGGGATCAACACATGGAGAGGCCTTTTCTTCTACATGCAGCGTGCAGTGATAATCTAGGCATGAATATCTCACAGAGAATGAGTCTGAAGTCTGTACTTAAAATTAGTGGGCTCAGAAAATCCCTGAATTCACATTCCCAGCCCTGGAATATGAAGAAAACTCTCCTTAGAAAAATTCTCAACAAAACAACCAAAATCAAACCTCCAAACAAACACAAAAAGGAAATAAATGCAGCTTATTGCTAGTCTCAGTACTATTGTTTACCATGATTTTAGTCAGATAATTTAGTATAGAACACATACAAAAATACCCCAAATAAACTGACAGGGAAACATAAAAGCAAACAAACACAAAACAATTATGGCGTCATATCATATTAACAAATCAGATTATGAAACTGACTTTAAAAGTCTCCAATTTGTGTTGGAAAAGTTTAGTCTATACATTAGAATACAGATTTTTGCTATTTCAAATATCACAATATATCGTTTCAAATGCTTCACATGCCTTACAAATAATTCTACAAATGGCAAACTCTCTGCAATGCAAAATACAGACTTTTATTGTAATTGGTGGAGTTACAGTATTGTTTCCTTAGCTGGTGGAAATTGGTGTAGAGTGACCACAGCCACAGGATCAGTGATTTCTGCAAACAGAGGTTGACACCACTGTTATTTTCACTATAGTAAGGCTTAACTGTGCCAGCCTTAATGTTGCACATCCTTCCCTGAATTCCTGATTTGTTTTAATTTTTTGTCTGCCTTATAAAGCTTTGCAGTTGGTCACCAAGAGAATGTAATTTTGGCATTTTAATTCTTGTAAGAGTTCTTTATAGTTATTTACTGGGCCTCATTTTTTGAAAGAGCTTTACCAAATCATTATCTCCAAGTACATCTCATGTGTGAAGATTTTTACCTTAAGAAAGACAAAAGATGTTGAAAATGTTTTGCAAATTGAATTTTAAGCCTGAAATGATAGATTATTTCCATCAGACTCATTTCCTTCCCACTAAATATGAAACATTTCCATATTCCATTGGAGGCCATCTCAGTGTGGATTGTAAGTTGTGATTCAACCTTAAGATTTATTTATTTATTTGGCTAACATTAGGTCTGTAATAGATTTCACTAAGAACTATTGAATAATTACAGTCATAAAACCAGATATTCAGATATATTATTGCAGAGGTTAGGTCTAAGCATGGAATTACCTCTTGTAAGGCTTAAAAAGAGAAGAGCAGCGTGGAAACTGAGGTTGCATGAGTGGGCAGATCAGCTTTTCAATGGAAAACCCACATCTAAAGCCCCCATCTGACAACCAGACCAGGACATTGCTCCAAATGCTCATGTCAGCAAGGCTTCACAGGGAGCTTCTTCTTTGGCTTCATCTAACCAAAGGAAGTAGATTTCTGATGGGAAACCCCATTGAGATAGAAAACCAGAAACCACAACAGAAGCACGAGGAACTAATAACAAAAAGTGCATTGGGAAAAAAAAAAACAAGAAGCAGCCCTAACTAAAAGAAGACTCCGAAGTGAAATACGAACAAATAATTTTGATTCATTTACAGGTATAATGAGTACTTCAAATATTGGGATAAATAAAACACAATAATGCAACAGCAGATGAGAATAATATGACAGCATTTTAAAAAATAGCAATGAATAATGGGAAGAGTCCTACTCTAGATCTTTCCAACCCAAACCATTCTATGACCTGAGATTAGAAGGTGAGCCTGATAAAGGATAAAACTGAAAGTCTTTCCCTGAAAAAGAAAGCAGACAGAAAGAAGATCACAGCATTTAAATAATCGTTCTGGAGAAGCCAAATAGAAACTAACAATTTTCAGAGTAACTGAGCTATTTGTGGAAGAAATGCTTTCAGATTCGAGGGGAACTTAGATCACACAGGGTTAATTCAACACTCCATTTCAATTCCATTCCCTCTAAACCATAAAGCTGAGCATTGAGAAGTGTTTCATCTGGGTGACAGAACCTTTTCAGCTACAAAGGATGGAAGGAAGCAATTGTGTCTGTTCCTGGAGAAGCTGGAAAGAGAGACATGGAGTAACTGCTGTACCACCTGCAACCACTCAGAATTGAAGACCTGCAGCAGACATATAGAAGCAAAAACAATAAATGTAACAGTTGTAACATTTTTAAGACAAGACACATCCCAAGTTCAGGCAGACAAATGACATAAGCATCTATTGAAGCACTGCCTCTGTAGCTGTTGAACAGGAATAGAAATCAACTTTCATCATTAAGCAGGCCCTAAATTATCTTTAAATCCTCTGAAAATTACCAGCAATGGAGGAATATGTCGAAAATAAAAAGAGGTGGGAATAAATCAACAGGTCAGCCTGAGACCCCCAAGTCCACTGAGGATAGAAATAGCAAGATACTATTAATGAAAATGCTGACATTACACATTAAAAGAATACAACACGCTGTTTTCACTACAAGAATACAAGCTGATCATCACCTGAAATGAAATACAACAATCTACAGGATTATAGCATAAGGCCTATGAAGTGCATTTATTTAATTTAAAACTTCAAAATAGGCAGAAATCGTATGTGAGGGTATAAAAGAAATAAAATGTCACTTAAAAAGAGAGGGAAATGTTTTCTGCACCATCTTTCACAGAAAATGCACAATTTCATCAGAAGACCAAGAATTAGAAAAACCAAATGGATATTGGTATTAACCTTCCCAAAACTGAAAAGAGAAAATGTTTTGGGCTTTAGTCCAAAATATGAAATGTTCTATAGGAGTTTATCTACAGCATTTCCTGCTGTAGAAATATAGATTCATATATTTTTTTTGTATTAAATAATTATAAATTGGGTATCCTGGCAGGTTGGACCAAATTCTGCCTTGTGCAACAGGAAAGTTAGCTGCCCTTTCCCAGGCAGATCCACTGCAAAGCAAACATGCTCCTATTTTTTCCCTTAAAGGAAAACGTGGAATCACATTTGACATCACCTCCACGGAAGTTACTACCATACTGCACGACTGGTACCACAAAGTTAAGAAAAGTTTTAAGTATACAAGCACCAAGAGCTGCTTGAGCCTCTGACAAAATCTCCATTTCCAGGGACAGACATTTACACCAGAGAGTTGGGCAGATATTTCCCATATAGGATTGAGGTAGAAAAAAGTAATGAAGATTTGAAAACAGGACATCTGAAATGAAGGAAGCTGTAAGGTTGTGAGGAAGATGCTAATAAATAAGTGTGAGAGGTAACCAGCTGACCAAGTTCACACAGGAATGTAAAAATATATCTGACTTTATATTCAAATGCCCTTGAGTAAAAGTAAAAGTCTTGTAAAAGGATACAAAAA
Organism: Thryothorus ludovicianus; assembly: GCA_013397245.1. Classification (NCBI taxonomy): domain Eukaryota; kingdom Metazoa; phylum Chordata; class Aves; order Passeriformes; family Certhiidae; genus Thryothorus; species Thryothorus ludovicianus. Next base: position 173,422 of record VZTB01016184.1, read on the forward strand.
CTATTTACAGTCATTCTTGGTGTTATAATTGTCATATAACAAAAACAAAAACAAGTAAAAATCTAGCACATTATGTCTTTGAAAGAGTAGAATGAGGTCAGATTTCTGCCAGAATTCTAGATTTTTAAAATAGCCTTTACAGAACTGCAGAGAAATAAAGGGAAATTTTTAGAAATAGAATTCCTGTCACTACTAAACTGTGACGGTGACTGAAAAACAGCTGTCCCAAATAATGGGGTTTTAGGCTTTGATGAGGCAAACAGTGATGTGGGCATAAAGTGCTATGACTAGCAAATAAATGCTTCCTATATTATCAGGAAAATGCTGAAGAAGTACTTAGAGTTTGGGGATTTTTACTAACTGATGTTAAAGAAATCCTGCATCTTGATGGTAAGGTAGGCAGCATGTCAGTAAAAGTTTCCTGGCCTGGAACCTTCTTTGAAAGAGGAAAAAAATCTAAGTGGTTTTTAATTTTAAACTTCAAATGAAACTGTCATTTAGCAATGGCTTCACACTTTTTTCCATTTTTTTTTTTTTTTGAGGTGATGAAAGGCTAAGATTCATATTAGAATCTGCACTAATTTTGTCAGACCTGGCTGAAGAGCATAGGATTGGACCAACATCTCTTGGATTGAGGGGGGCAAGAAGAATAGTGGAAAGGGAAGATTGAAATTTCAAAGCTAAGGGAAGGAGGCAGCAAGCTTGGGGAATGGAGGGAAAAAGATCAGTGTCCTCTTCCCACTCCCAATCTCCCAAGACTACAGTGGAGGCCAAGATTTCACCTGGACTGGGAATGCTTCTGTGCTGTAGCAAATATTGGTGAAATTCCTCAGTGAAGCAAGAGGGTAACAACCTGACATTGCCATCATCTGAGCAGCTAGCTCAGGCAGTGGAGATGCAGGTGGCAGACTGAAGGGAATTTTTTTTTTATGCCAGGCTTTTCCCAAATGTTATTTTTGTTAACTGAGGCATCTGAAAGTGGGGCATGAGGGATCCTCTTCCAGGAGAATATGGGAGTACTCCAAAGGCAGAAAATATCAAATCAAATCATAATCATCTCTCTTTCCTCCTCCTTGAGTGTACATTTTAACATTTTCCTTTGAAGGCCCCTGTTTTCTAATGCGAATGGAATAAATTTTGCTCTAGTAGTGAGTGAGGCTCAGTAAATGAGACTAGCACATGCACAAACTCTGCTGCATCTGTTGCAGAAGTTACAAACTGTCTGGTGAACAAGGGAGGGAGGGGATGCTCTCCAAGTTAAAGCAGCTGAATGCCACCCTGGAGAAGTGGGTTTGCCTTCTGAGCCTGCCTCTACCACAGAGTTCCCAACTGATGTGAGGCAAGTCCCTTTGAGCAAACTCTCACAGGTGGTCACTCACTGTATGTTCCTCATTTTTGGGACTGCTGACTCGAGACCCCAGCATCAGATTTGCAGAAATGCTGAGCAGGACCAGCTGCAAGTGTAGTCACAGAGTGCTGGCCTGACCCCACAAACTCCCCACAAATGCTGAACTCTCCAGAACAGGAGTTCTTGGGTATCATAGGTCAAATACACAAAATTAGTGGGTATTTTCCAATCTAATCTCATTGTGCCATCATCTCTGTAAAGCAGGGATAAAAATTGTCTTCATATCACAGTGCACTTATAAATGTCTTAGTCCTTATGTGGCATTCACATGCTGTAATGGAGAAAATATAAAAAAAATCTCAGGAAGTTAACAATTCTTTCTGGAAAGCAGTGACTATGCAGTGGGTAAGGCTTGGGGATGCAGTCAGGATTGGATTCCCATGGCTGATTAGTCACCAGGAGAGCACTGCCCATTTATGTACTGAATGAAAAAAAGAACCTTGTAGCAGAAACTGCTGGTGGTCGTGTCACAATAATGCCACAACATGTGGTCCTCAGTTAGGACAAATTAAAGCTGTGCCAGCCAACTTAATTTGGGCATGTTGTAATTAACTTTTGATTACTTTATTCGCAATCTTAATATCATTTAAAGAAGATTTCTATGTGCAAAGGCAGAAGGGCTGGGGTTTTTTACTAGTTTTTTGTCATAGAATATAGTTCCATCTTCCTTTAAAAAATAAATAAAACCAGAGGCTTCACCAGAGGTTCTTTAACAGCAGCAATATTTTTTTCTCAAAATATTTTGAAGACTTCTGACTCTGATAGATGTACTTATATAAAACAACATTTAAAAATTTGTAATGAGCTAAAAATTCCTTTCCCCCAGTTCTCAGATATTCAATATTCATATCTAAAAATGACAAATGCGACAAATCTCAGAATAATTAGAGTCCAAAAGCACATAGAACATAATCCAGAAAGTTGTAGGAAGGGGAATCTCTTGGAGTTTTTGGAGTTCAGACACAACAAATACATGGTTAATGTTCTATTTGTGAAGTGGTGTGGGCTGAGTTTGTTTTGTAGAAACTCCAGCTGGGTATGGGATGCAGTTGGAGCTTGAAAGATGCCTGAAAGATGTGGCTAAGAGGCCAGAGAGTTGGTACATCTGCTCTCCATATTTCATATTTTCATTCATTTTCAGCTGCCCCATGCCTTCTAACACAAACATGACACAAAAATCTTGATGTAGTGCAAGATCAAGCAATCAATTTATATATTGATGAGGAAAGTGAAATAAGGTCTTTTTCTTTTAATAAGCAAAATTAAAAGCAGAAAAACCAGATGTCTGCATTTCCCTCTGTGTATCATACTGGACTAATCAGATTGTCTCTTACTCAGTCCTATTTACCTAAAGTTAAACATTAGGTGTCAGTGATAATAAATCCCACAAGTGGCTGTCAGAGTTCTTTTTATTTTTTTGCTATCACAGAGTACAAAGACAGATGAAAAAAATCATTGTTTTAGAAAATTACATAGGCCTGTAATAACTTGGAAACTGAAAGGCACCAAATGAAAGGAAAATAAGCCTGAAAAAACATCATCAGCTTTGATTAAAATACTCACTGTTGCAAGTACGGAATTCCCATGAGAATGCTAGGAAACAATCGTAAATCTACTTTTAGAAGACTTATATGACTCAATATAATGCTTATTGCAAATCAGTTCCTCTTTTTTTAATACAGCTTGAAACTTGCTAACACACAGTAGCACAATTCTTGCAGAACAAAAGCAGTATTTCCATATGCTGCATTTAATGTGTTAGTGCACGAACATTTATGAATTTAGCTGAAGAACACGGAGAAAAGAAAATGAACTCAGAAGATAAGGTCATAAGAGAACTTTGGAGAGTTTTCATTGAAACATGGAATTTTCAATGAAAAGTAGGGACTAGCAGCTGGAAAATAAAGCTGGAAGTTTCTGGTTTCTCGCAAAAGCAGTTTTAAGGTTTTTCTTTAAAATATTTGCTTTCCCACATGAGAAACATGCCCTCTCCTTTTGAAATCTATTGCCATCTACAGTGACAAAGATCTGCTTTTTCTTTGGTGTGCTCAGAGACTCCAGGCCTCACACTTGTTACAAAGCACTGAAGAGCTTCCTGAGGCTCAGGGTGTCTGTGGATTACACTGTGAGTATTTCTGAAACAGATATCTAAAAACTCAGCTGCTTGTGATTATGAGTAGCTAGAATTGAGGATCCATTTGATTCCTTCAGTCTCGTTTTCCCCATCCATCTGACCTTATAAAAATAACAACCATCTAGACATAACTTAGCAAGGGCTTTTTGAGCTGCTATGAGCAGAAGTTGCATTTTCATTCATAAGTACTGTGTGATGTAATTAACATATTTCTTCATAGAGCTGATAGGGGTAAGTCCTTACCAATGGAATTTCATATTTTGTCCAGCACAGGATGAAACACCACACGATGAGGGCAATTTCTGAATTGTTGCTGATTGCAGTGCAGAATGAAATGTCACAGGATTCAGTAACTGTCCGAGTCCCTGACAAATTACTGCTTTTTTTTTTTTTACTCACAAGAAACTTGGAAAAAGTGCTGAGTTTTGAAAGGACTTTTTAGCTGTTAGATCTGCACGCATGCTAAGGAAATCATTGTGATACAAAGACAAGTGGTTTGGTGGCAACTCCTACATTAAAGAAAATAGAATTTCACTGCCTACAGGGAGTGCCCATCTGAGAGTGGAATGGTTGAAGGAAGAATTGACAGACACATTGAGATGCAGTATGTTAGAAGGGTAGATAACAGACAGTGAATAATACAGCAGCAAATGCAGGAAAACTGCTGTGAGAGCAGCAATAAGCTTCTGAATTTGGCCAATTCACTGCTCATTTAAGGATCGCTGTAGTTTTAAAGGAGCTTCTTAGGAGGTTTCTGAAAGGTGGAGAAAGCCAGTGTACAAGATGATGAGTGTGTGTGAATATATTACCTTTTTGAGGGTATGAAAAGGAAAAAAACCTAAGGCTTACACAATAAACAGACATTTACACTGGCATCAAGCAATAAAATGTTCAACAGAATAAGACTAAAAGGTTGCCAGTGACAAATAACAGCATCATTAATGACACTGTGAATTTTCAGCCCCAAATTATTTTTATTGTCACAAACAAGACCTCTTGAAACTTAATTACGTAATGAACCAAACTATACAGAATACAATTTATTGCATATTATATTAGGCTGGTTTATTCTTACAGAACAGACAATTCATCCCAGATCCTGCCCAGATGACACTGCATAAAAAAATATATGCTTATATTTGCATCCTGAGGCAAGAGCAAAAAAATGAGGATTTTTCATGCTCTTTAAGAGGATGCAAGATCCCTGGGACAGCCAACAGCCCCACAGTCTGGTGCTACTCACATACTGCAACAGAACAGTTTCCTGTTTCTTGCTTTCAAGTTGTGGGTGCACAAACTACCTGTCAGATGGTTGATTTTTATGTTAGTTTGTCACTGGGAGACTCTTGGGATTGTAGCTGTAAGCTCCAAACGCTCTCAGTTAGGACAGATTTCAGAAACACAAGTGTAAGTGAAGAAATTAGAGACATACACAGAAAGAATAGTTTGATGGGACTGATTCCAAAAAGCCCAAAGTCTGCATGGTCCTCAGATAAAGCAAACAAAACAATTTGAAACAAAGAACAAATTAAATGTGGAATCCAAACTCGCTAATTCTTTGGGACAAAATTCTACTGATTTTGAACAAGGTGGGTGGGCCACCTGTACTCAACCCAGAAAAGGAACATATATAAATTATATGTTTGATAAACAGCAAATACAAGCCATTATAAACCAACCAGTTGCAGACAAAATAATGGAAATTTAGCTGTGTTTAACTGTATTGTGGGACCATCACTGGGCCAACAATTCACCCTCAATTGTGTGTTTAAATGTAGGCTGACAGGCAACCAAAAACTCCTGCAAGCAAACATATCACACTTCTGTCTTCATCTCTCCATCTTCCTTACATAATTTCCCACAACAGACAATATAAAGCTTGGTTTTTCACCATGCTAGCTGGGAGAAAGACTGAAACACATGGATGGAGTGGGAAGTGGAGGCACCGTGCACCATAATAACAACAAATGTTTTAAAGATGAATACAAAAATTCACAAGAAAATCATTAAATTACTCAAATTACATTTTGAAGATTGATGCAAATAAGATTAAGAAAGGATGCCACATTCAAATTAAGACAATTATCCATAAATTGTTCCTAAAAATAAAGATATTAGTCTAATGAATTACATTCGCTAATTTCTGGAGTAAAGGTTTTATAGCACAATACAGCAGATTTTAAACAAAGGTGGCTCACTGAAATTGCAGTACCTGAAGCCCCACAGTTATTAAAATCCCAGGTGCTCTGAGTTCAGCAGCTGTTTAGAAACTGCTTAAAGGGAGCTTATTTCAGGACCAATGCACACAGCAGTCATTACCTGTAGGTAGAATAGCTCATATGCAATTATGCTACAATGACATTTAAGAAAACAGCCTTACCTTTAATTACAGTATTTGAGAGGTAAAGAGGAGCCACTTGCCTTAGGTGCCCTTCATGTCTAATGGCACTTAATTTTACAAATGAAAATTGACTTTTCTGTTAGCTGATAATTCTTCTTCTGAAGAAGAAAGTACAATTTTGCTTATATATAATTCATAGGTGGGGAAGTTCTATCAAATCAAAGGGGTACTTTTATTCTTCCTGAGGAACATGCCACAAAACAAACTACAAAAAATTTGTGTGGGAAAGAATAAGCTATGATTTATTTCAGGTATGAACTCAACAATGGGAAGGTGCTATAACTCAAAGGCAGCTCTGTAAACCTTCTCTCTACATCAATCATTGATTTTCACACTTTTACTTCTGTTTTCATGAAAGGAGACAGAATGATAGCTCTACTCCAGAGCCTCAAAAAACTCACTCAGGAGTTCCTGCAAAGCAGGAACAGCCATGTGTGCTCTTCTCTCTTGGTACCCCTCTCTATATAAAGTTGACATTGGCACAGTCATTCATGCCAATTTTATCATTAGAAAATACCATATTTCTGCCAAATGAATGGAGTTTTTCAGATGCATGAGGAAAGAAAGTGTGAAAGGGAGATACAGTTGAAACAGCTACCAGGACAGCACAGTGATGCTGGGACAGATCTTTAAGATGTAAAATGTTGGGAGTTGGTTTGATAGGATGGATTTTGGGCACTGGACAGAATAAGTAAATGGATGCTGGGGAGAATGAGTGTTATTGAGTACAATCTGCTCCAATGCTTTTTATGCTAAAGGGTTCCCCAAGTTCTGGTTTAGTCAAGACATCTACTGATGGAGCAGTATAAAGCTACCCAACAACTTGAGAACATTAGACCAAACAACAAAATTAGGAGGCTTCCATCCATATTCTCTTTCAGTGATGAAACAGCTGGATTTGGATTTGGACCAGGTGACCTCCTATGGCCTCTTTCCACCTCAACTCTTCTGTGCTCCTGCCAGTCACTACCAGAGGTGTGTGACCTCTCTTTAAAGTGCCTTACTACCAGGTGACCGTCAGTGACAAATGTGACCACCTGCAGGAAAGACTGTCCTAAGGAAGAAAGGACAACAAAGACAGTCCAGGCTATGGAATTACTTACATAGAACAAATGACTAAAATAGTGCTTTTCCTTTGTTTCAGGAAAGCTAATCAGTGGACACTGGGAACGAGAGATGAAGGACAGTAACACTTCAGCCTCTCATGTTGTCTCCTAAACATTTGCTGCCTGTCACAGGCAGATAGATAGATTTCTATGAACCTGTAGGTGACTGAGCAGAGCTGTTTTTTCCATTCAGTGCGCTTGTCTAGAATCTACTTTTTGTCCTTCCCTTCCCAATCTCACAGGGCAAGCAGGAAGTAAGCCGAGACAAGGGGAAAGGCACACAGAACAGGGTTGGCAAAAGAAGGAAGGAGGCAGGACTTTTATTCAGTGAGAACCACCATCAGTGAGTGTCCCCACGCCTTCCACTGCTAGCGTGACTGAAATGATGGCACTTTACATCATTGTTCTGCCAGCATTCAAAGCATGCTTCTGAGTGATGCAGAACCAGGAGTGTCAAAATGACCCAGACAAAAAAGCCCTTAATTAAAAGATGGTGGACCTTCTAAAGAGTTTGTGAGTTCCTAGAGGACGAGGACATTGCTTGGCCACACTGGTGCCATGGCTGCTGCACAGGCAGAAACAGTTTAGTGTCACCGCGAGTGGCACTATGAACACTGCAGGCAGAGCAGCTGTGTGTCCACATGTGTGACCATGACTGAGCTTTTAATTTAGATATTGAAAGGAAAGGAGTGGGAGAGCAGCCTACACTGTATGTCATTGGGAAAATGGCACAGGTCAGAAACCTTAACTGGGATGTTTCTGAAGGCAGAATTCACACATCAGCCTCCTCCACGTAACTTAAGGTGGTGAAGCATTCACCTGGCTGATGCTCCATTCATCCCTGCGCCCACTTTTTCCCCCAGAAAACGCGTGGCCTCCCAGCTGCCACCCCTTTTTTTGTGACATGCCACTAAAAACTGTCAATACATCCTAAAAGTCAGGCGGAGGAGGGAGGCGGAGGGCCGGCCGTGCCCGGTACCGCGGGCTCGCCCATCGCAAGCCGCTCCCCCGCGGGGGCAGAGCGAAGGCTCCGGCGGCCCCGCTCCCTCACGGCCGCTTTCACTTTCGCTTCCGTTTCCGTCGCTTTCCCGGGCGGGGCTCCCCGGCCATGGCGCTGGCGAGCCGGGTGCTGCAGCTGCTGTGCGCCAGCGGCGGCTGCCTGGAGCAGGGCGAGCTGCGGCGGCGGCTGCCGGCCGAGCAGCTGGCGGCCGTGCTGCGGGACGGGCAGCGCTTCACGCNTGTGCCCGGAGTACTTCACGGGCTGCCCGGGGCACTGCGGGCAGCTGCACCTCTGCAAGTACCACCTGAAGGGCTTCTGCCGCAACCAGCTGGCCAGGTGAGGGGCGGGGAGGGCGGCCGCCATCGCGGGGGCTCGGCCGTGGGCACGGTGTTTCCCTTCAGGGGAAGGAGCTCTCACTAGAGGTCTTGCAGCCCTTTCCGCGTCGGAAACGCTCATTGCCCGCCTCCTTTTCTTTTATTTGAGTACGTGTTGTTGCAAACGAGGCAGACGCAGGAGGTGGTTTCAGAGCTTCGGGTTGCAGCACTTCCTTCCCGGCTTTATCACCCTGGCGCTTCCCTGTCTGTGGGCAGGGCCGTGCCAGGGGAACGCTGAGTGTCCCCGCATGTCCCTGTGCTGCGGGACCCTGGGCAATGTGCTAAAGATGAGTGTCCCTGCATGTCCCTGTGCTGCGGGACCCTGGGGAATGTGCTAACGCTGAGTGTCCCCGCATGTCCCTGTGCTGCGGGACCCTGGGCAATGTGCTAAGGCTGAGTGTTCATGCATGTCCCTGTGCTGCGGGACCCTGGGCAATGTGCTAAAGATGAGTGTCCCTGCGTGTCCCTGTGGGCTGTGCTAAAGCTGAGTGTTGTCCCCTCATGTCCCTGTGCTGCGGGACCCTGGGGGTTGTGCTAAAGCTGAGTGTCCCCACATGTCCCTGTGCTGCGGGACCCTGGGGGCTGTGCTAAAGCTGAGTGTTGTCCCCTCATGTCCCTGTGCTGCGGGACCCTGGGGGTTGTGCTAAAGCTGAGTGTCCCCACATGTCCCTGTGCTGCGGGACCCTGGGGGCTGTGCTAAAGCTGAGTGTTGTCCCCTCATGTCCCTGTGCTGCGGGACCCTGGGGGTTGTGCTAAAGCTGAGTGTCCCCACATGTCCCTGTGCTGCGGGACCCTGGGGGCTGTGCTAAAGCTGAGTGTTGTCCCCTCATGTCCCTGTGCTGCGGGACCCTGGGGGTTGTGCTAAAGCTGAGTGTCCCCACATGTCCCTGTGCTGCGGGACCCTGGGGGCTGTGCTAAAGCTGAGTGTTGTCCCCTCATGTCCCTGTGCTGCGGGACCCTGGGGGTTGTGCTAAAGCTGAGTGTCCCCACATGTCCCTGTGCTGCGGGACCCTGGGGGCTGTGCTAAAGCTGAGTGTTGTCCCCTCATGTCCCTGTGCTGCGGGACCCTGGGGGTTGTGCTAAAGCTGAGTGTCCCCACATGTCCCTGTGCTGCGGGACCCTGGGGGCTGTGCTAAAGCTGAGTGTTGTCCCCTCATGTCCCTGTGCTGCGGGACCCTGGGGGTTGTGCTAAAGCTGAGTGTCCCCACATGTCCCTGTGCTGCGGGACCCTGGGGGTTGTGCTAAAGCTGAGTGTTGTCCCCTCATGTCCCTGTGCTGCGGGACCCTGGGGGTTGTGCTAAAGCCGAGTGTCCCCACATGTCCCTGTGCTGCGGGACCCTGGGCAATGTGCTAAGGCTGAGTGTCCCTGCATGTCCCTGTGCTGCGGGACCCTGGGCAATGTGCTAAAGCTGAGTGTCCCCACATGTCCCTGTGCTGCGGGACCCTGGGCAATGTACTCAGCAGCTGAGGAGGAGCGATGCTCTGTAGCTTTGGTGGTTTCGTGGTTGTGAGTTTTAGGTCAAAAATGCCGATATTGGCAGAGTGCACTAAGACTGTAACAACTGTGGATCAGAAGTAGCATGGCAATTATCCTCAGAGTAATTATGTAATCTGCTTTGCAAATCACATAATGGCTTTACAGAGGAGCAATGTGGATTTCTCTGAAACTAGCTTATTTGGTGTGCTTTTTCAACTGTTTAGTGTAATGCCCATGGGGTAGCAAAATAATGCTAGTCATTTTGGTGTTGGGTTTCTTGAATTCTAGGAAGGGATGCAGGTTTGTTCACGACATCCACTCAGACCACAATCTCCGTGTTCTAATGAAATATGGACTTGAGAATTTCAGCCGTGTTGAACTTTGCCAGCTTCTGCTTCAAAATGACCCTTCCCTCTTACCAGAGGTGAGTATTGCTCTGAAAGCCTCTTAGCCTTGGGTTTCAGTGAGCATCACAAAGTGGAAGAGGCTTGACAGAAATGGAGATATTTGGTATTGTTCCAGTTAGTTTAATGCAAATTAAAAATAAATCTGCATCCTCTGTTCTCACCTGTGGTTGGTTGACCCTAGCTGGCAGCTAAGCTCTTGAACTGTCCCTCACCCACTCCTCACCCCCCTGTCCCAAGCAGAAGAGGTGAGCATTTACAAGAACAAAAGTAACAAAACCTGTGAATGGAGATAAAGACACTGTAGCAAGTGGAAGAAAGCAGCGAGAAAAGTGTTGCAAAGGAACACTTCACCACCTCCAAGAAGAGTGATGCCCAGCACTCTGAGCAAGTGTGACCCTCTAATAAGGACCCATCTTCCCCTTTTTCACCTTCTGTTCCCTTCCCCACTATTATTTCCTCTTTTTTTTGGAGAATGACATTATGCAGTGTGGAATATCCCTTTGGCCAGTTTTGACTGTTCCCTAGTTTGGGCTGGAATAGAGTTAATTGTCGTTCTAGTAGCTGGTACAGTGCTGTGTTTTGCTTTCAGGATAAGAACAGTGTTGATAACACACTCATGCTTTAGTTTTTGCTGAGCAGTGCTTGCTCTAAGTCAAGAACTTTTCAGCTTTTCATACTGCCCTGCAAACCTGTAGACTTCACAAGAGGCTGGGAGGGAATGCAGCCAAGGCAGCTGGCCCAGACTGGACAGAAGGATATTCCATACCATATCCACATCATTCTGAACAGTAGAACTGGGGGGAGGTGGCCCAGGAGTGGTGCACACTGCTGGGGACTGGCTGGGCTTTGCAGTGAGTGGTGAGCAGTTGCATTGTGCATCACTTGTTTTGTCTGTTCTTTTTCATCATTGTTATTTCCTCTTCCTTTTATGCTGTATTAAATTGTGTTTATCTCAACTCTATGAGTTATACTTTTTTTCTGATTCTCTTCCTCATTCCCTGGAAGGAGTGAGTGAGAGGCTGTGTGGTGTTAATCTGTTCTGGTTTTGGCTGAGGTGGAGTTAANTTAATCAACAGATTAACTGGTTTTGGCTGAGATGGAGTTAATTTTCTTACTGGTATCATGAACAGGGCTGTGTTTTGGATTTAATATTAAAATAAAGTCAGCAACCCACTGATGTTTTGGTTGTTACCAAGCAGTGCTTACCTTCAGCACTACTACACAAAAGTCAAGGACTTTGCAGCTTCCCATGCTCTGCCAGTAAGGAGCAGGGAGGGAGCATGGCCAGGACAGCTGAGCCAAACAGACCAAAGGGATGTGATATCAACACTGTTTTGGTCACAAACCCAAAACATAACGTGGTAGGGTTTGCTATGAAGAAATTTGACTCCATCCCAGCCATATCCAGTACCTCTGGATCAAATTGGAGTAAAAAAAATTCTAAAACTATTCCAATACTAGAAAAATCAAAGAGGTGTGATTTAGCATTAAAACACCATCTTGAGGATTTCTGTTGAAAGATCTTTCTAAACATTAGCATGGGAAAGGAAAACCTATGAAGTAATAATTTGGAACACAACAAGAAAATAAAAAATGTTTCTTCCAAAAGCAAATACATGCACATTGTAGCTGTAAAAAAAAAATAAAATACAGCTGTAAAAAACTTCAGCAGTCTAAATGAACACATTGTATTTTGGTGTTTAAATTCTTTTTTTCTTCTCTTTCCCAAGATCTGCTTGCATTATAACAAAGGTGATGGACTTCATGGATCTTGTTCCTTTAAAACATCCTGCACCAAACTTCATGTTTGCCAGTACTTCCTGCGGGGTCAGTGCAGGTTTGGCAGCAGCTGCAAACGGTCCCATGACTTATTAAATTCAGAATGTTTTGAGAAACTGGAGAGACAGGGAATGAGCTCAGACGTTATTGAGAAGCTACCTTCCACCTACAGAAACATGTATGACATAAAAAATGGCAACAAAAATATGAATGACATAGAAGATACCAAGTCTTCACCATGCAAAGGTAAATTATATAATCTTTTCAATATATCAATGGAGTCATGGTAGTGAATTTAGTATTTTCAGTGGTGTCATTAAGGAAACTGAATTTGCATCTTGATTCATCTTTTGGGAGGGACTTTGTACCCATCTCATTGACAGAGATCTTTGTCTTGACAAGTGAAGTCAAGAGAGGTTCCTGAGAAATAGAATTCTGGTGTTTATGAACTTCTTAAACTTGGGGTTCAAAAAGGACCTGGAAGTAGGGAGTTCTATAATTTTGGAGTTTTTTAGGTAAAATACATAAGGGTAGAGACCTGTTTAGGACTGGTGGTTGTCTGATTATAAACTATTTAATTGTCTGATTATAAACTAATTGTTTTACTTTGATGTAGCGATTGTCTAGCACAAGAATTCACCAACAGCACTATCTTAGTTAGTTCTTAAAAGTGTAATATTTTGTTTGCACTTTTCTTTTGAAGCTCTTTAGAATTTTAAGTTAAGTATAGTTTAGCAGGGGAAAAAAAAAGAAATCAGAATGGAGAATTCAAGTGTGCATGCTCATCTCCACTATTCTGCCTGCATTTCCTTCTTCCTTTCCTTAATGTGCTTTAATTTGCGGAAATATCAGACTTTGAAAAACTTTTATAGTTTGAAAAAATTTTATAGTTGCCAGTGTGATCAGCTGTGTGGAATGCACAGTTAACTCAAGTCCATCTGGAAGTATAAAGACATTGAATTCTGTTCTCGTTTTGTGGTGATAGCTAAAAACTGTATCTGAGGAATTCAGCAGTTACAGGGAAGTTCAGAAAGGATGGATACAAGGAGGGAACTTGGAGTATACAAGTTTATCAAAGTTTTCTCTGTCTTTTCAGAGCTGAGTGCAGTTAGGTGGTTACAAACATTGCCCTTAGGCATCTTCCCTGGGGGTAGGAGCACTTTTAAGAGGCATTGTTGATACAAAGTGTATTAATGGTTATAATTCCCCCCTCTAGACAGAAAACCCAGCACTGGACGGGATTCCTCAGCTACAAAGGAGGATGAATCACAACAGATATGTTTACATCATTTGTACAAAAGTTGTGGCTTTAAAGGTAGGTTGTCTCAAGTTTCAGTACAGACTGTGTCGAGTCCAGCCTGTTTTTCTGTTCTCATAAAGAGGAAGCAGCAGACACCTTTGACAAAAAGGGGAAACTTCAGAGTTTATGCTTATGTCTAGTTAAATCTCACTTACTGTCTTGAGTGCTGTAGAAAAGTGACCTGGCACACCAAACAAAGGAGGTGTTTTGTTTTTTTCTGAATATGCCTGTGCTGAAGATTGGCTACTCCACCTGTGTTTACCTAAGGGATTGCTGAATGATAGGGGTCACATTTCCAAACAGGAAGGATACAAAAGATACTCTGAACTGTGCATTCTCCCTTGTTTCTTCTAGTACTCTTCTGTTCCATCTGTTTTAGCTGTCTCCCTTTCAAAATGTTCCAAGGTGTCCAGGAAAAAGGCTGCCTTTCCAGCTTTCTTGTTGATTTTTTTTGTCATCCTTTTTCTTCTTGATGTTCTAGACCTGTGTACTGAACACCTCCTTGTATGAACTGTGTGGTGCAGTTTTTCCCTGACTTTCCCTGTAGTTAAGTTTCCTTTTGTTCTGCTGGTGAAATTGGCCTCGGGTTGATGCACATGTGCACTGGTGATGGCACCTTCACTCCCCCTGAGGAGTGACTGCACAGACTCTGACTCTGAGTAACACCTGAGGTACCTGGCTCACTGCCACCACTGCTCTTCTCTGTGGGGCCTGGACCTCTTAGAGACTTACTGAAGGGCAAAGGACTTTGAGACTGAAGGAATATCTGTGTATTTATCAAAAGAGAGGAAAGGTGATGGTTGTTAACTGGGTTGTATTGGAAGGTGTGGGACCTCGCCATGGTGTAAGTCGTTATGGAATCAGTGGTGGACACACCCCAGCTTTCAGCTCAGACAGAGTTAATGTTCTTCCTAGAAGGCAGTACTGTGATGTGTTTTGGATTCAGTATGAGAATAACATTGATAACACACTGTCTTAGTTTGAAGACAGATCTGTCTGCTAGGAAAAGCAGGAGCCTCTTGCAATGGAGAATGCAAACTTCCTCTCTCTGAATTGCTATAATTTTGAAATTAAAAGGACTCTCAGGTAAAGATATTGGGATAGGAATAACAATTCTCTACTAGTTTATCTAACAAGATAAACAAAATAACAATAACTATAGCATTAAGAACAAACAGAGCTAGGGAACAGTCACAGTTCTCTGATGCTGGCACCTTTCCGGGGCGAGCAGGAGTCCTGAGGGACGAGATGGATCCGAAGCTCTCTGGCAGTAGCTGGAGCTGTAGGAAACAGCTAGGCAGGAGAAACGCAGAAAAAAACTGAAAAAGCAGCGGGTGCAGGGCAACGGGGCAGCAGCTCCCGGCAGGGCAGGAAGAAACCAGGGTCTGAATTCTTGAGGGACCCACGAAAGTCACTCCAGTCACTCCGAGCTCAGCTCCAGGTGAGGTCCGATGTGACCTTCCCGAAGTCAAAGACTGAACTCCCACTGTTCCCTCTGAGTATCAAAAAAAACTCCCCGAGAGAGAGAAATGTAGTCGGTGCCACCCTCTCCCTCAGTTACTTTCTTTGTCTTTTTTCCAAGTACTCTTAAGCACCCAGCAATCGGCTTCCTAGCAACTTTTGGGAAAAAAATTCAATAAGAAAGCAACCCAACCCCCAGCACACACTGATGCTTTAGTTGTTGCTAAGTAGTGCTTACCCAAAGTCAAGAATTTTTCAGCTGCCTGTGTTTTGCAAATGAGGAGGTTGGGAAGAAGCTGGGAAGGAGCATGGCCTGGACAGCTGGGAGGGGCTTTTTGCTACTTGGCAATGGGCTGGGCATCGGTCAGTGGGTGGTGAGCAGTCCTAGTGTGCATCACTTGTATTTCTTGGGCTTTATTCCTCTCTCACTTTTTGTTAGCTTCCTTATAGATTTATGAGACTATATATATGTATGTATATATATATATATAAACACTTACTATATTATGTTTCAGTTACTAAACTGTTCTGATTTCAACCCACAGATTTACCTTTTTTCCTGATCTCCCCATCTCACTGAAAGAAATGTGAATAAGTGGCTGTATTGTACTTAGATACCATCTCAGGTTAAACAATGGCAGTCCTTCTCCTACCTTAAAACTAAGCACTGCTGTGCTTTGGACTTTTCCTCAGTAATACCAGTTTGTGATTTAGTGGATAATCATAAATACATTCTTTTTCTATTTATGAAAGAATAGCCTTGTATGAGCCTGTGATCTTGATTCATTTTTTGTCTCTGAAACTGAGAATGATCTGTGCAATTTTAATGTGCAAAGACTGTCTAGTATGTACAGAAACTGAACTTCTACCTAAGCCCAAAAATTCAAGTGTTGCTTGCTTATGCTGAAAAGTTCTGAACTACTGCTTGTAATGTTTCCATGGGTGAACACTTTCCCTAAGAATCCTTTTGGTGATTTCACCAGTTGGGTATATGGCCCTGAAAGGTTGGAGTTCTCTCATAGCCTGTCAACATAGTGTATCTCCTACTACCTTTTTTTTTTAAAACTTTTTCAGGAAAATGTGTCAGAAACCATTTTCACTTGCCATATAGATGGCAGTACTGTGACGGTGATACCTGGAAGGACTTCAAGAATATGGAAGAAATAGAAAAAGCATATTGTGATCCAAAAAACTTCAGGTATAGACTCTTAAAAAAAATGATCATATTTGGAGTTTTCTGTATTGTACCAGATCCTTAGTGGCTATAAATTGCTACAATTCTAGTGCAGACATTACATAAGGTGTTTTCATTTGGCATTCTTCTACTGACCTCACTTTGCATGAGATTTGCCCCTCCTTCCCCCTTTTCCCACAATCCACATGGTGGAACTGGCAGAATACTGGGGAGAGAGAGAGGGATACTCTGGGGAGCAGACAGAGCACATGAAGAATATGGAAACACCTTTGAGAGTCTGGAACTGGTTATATAGCACAAAGAAAGTATTGGAAGGGGCTCATACCAGTATGCCACATCCCATGCTGGAAAATGACCTGTTCCACTTGTGTTACAGTCAGTGTTCTCTTTAGAATATAGTTGGTCAGCAAGAAGAGGGCAGTGCCTGTTTTCCAGTTTCTGTCCATCTTATGTAACTCACTAATTTAGGAGTGGCTTATGGTTATTGCCAGTAGAACCAATGTGAGACATAATACTGTAATGCAAAATATGAACAGACACAAGCAGAGCTAAGCATACAGAGTTGTGATAAGCTCAAAGTGCAAAGCACACATGGTAGTGTAAAATGCACCTTTGTATTCTGCTTTTGGGTGAGATTGACTTAGTTTGCAAATTTATAGTGGGCTTCTGAATCTTCACAAACAGTTCTGATTTTTTTTTCTCCCCTTTTTTTATAGTTATACTCCTTCTGAAGATGTCCTTTTCCCATTCTGTATCTGCTTTCTCTATATGTGCTATGGGTTGCAAAAGGTCAGACGTCTTTCTACAGCCTCCTCTGTGACCAAACCCCCTCACTTCATTCTTACAACAGAATGGATCTGGTACTGGAAAGATGAATATAACAGGTGGCAAGAGTATGGAAAACAAGTAAGTGTGGAGAAATAGGGAGACTCCTAGCTCTTTGTGAGGAGTCCAGAACTACTGTGTTTATATCCTCCCCTCTTCTGTCACCTTGCTGTCACTCATACTGTACAGATGGACATTAAAGGCCTAATGGGGTCTTTTCCCTGTAATTTTGGTTCAGGTAGTGGACTGATCACTGGTGAGTCACAAATATTATCAACAGATAAGTGAATTGTGTCAGATAGGATCACAGTAATGATACATTCTTTCCATTGCTTCTGAGAAAAGCCTCCTCCTCTGAAGTTCCAGTAGCACTCTGCCATCTTTGTTGGTGTAGTTGCTGAAGGTGTGGTCTGTCCTGGTTTCAGGTGAGATGGAGCTAATTTGCTCCCTGGTAGCTGGCACCAGGTTGCATTTAGTATGAGAATAACATGAAACAAACAGTGAGGTTCTAGTTGTTGCTATGTGGTGCTCACTAAATCAAGGATTTCTCATATGCTGATATATCCTGCACCCACCATACATATGAGAGTTGTTGGGTTTTAAATTTGCTTGTCTATAACAGACCAGGAGAAACTTTTTGTTTTCTGTTTTTGGCATGACAGGATGATCTTCATGCAGCTGCTACTGTCTCCAGTGATGACCTGGAGAAAGCTTATTTGGCTGAAAGTTCTCCAAAGCTGACCTTCAAAGCTGGAAGACATGAATATGAAATAAATTTTGTGTGTAGGTTGCATTTGCTTTGTTCTTCTGTTCCTGACCTCTCAGGTCTCCTGTGGTTTTGAACTACCTTATTGCAAGAGATAGAAAATTTGGACTTTGAATTGCAATGCTTACAGGGACAGAGTTTCTATCAAAGTTCTCAGGATAAGAGCTGTACACATAAGCAGAGTGACATTCTATTCCTTAAAACTTTTATTTTTGAGAACTTCTTCTGTTAGGTTCCAAAATATTTGCCAGAAAGTCCAAGTATGACACTGATGCTAGCACCAACAAATGGTGAGGAACTTCTAGAAGACTTGACATGCCAGCTTCTGCTCTACTTTAATCACTGGTTTGCAGAAAAACAAACACTGGGACAAGGTGTAGGGTCCAGACAGTCCTTAGCATTGTAATATTTTTGCAGATATTTTCTTTTCATCTTGTCTGGAAAGGCTGAGAAAATACCTTGACTATGTCAAAGTAGGAAGAAATGTTTCCCAAGAGTTCAGGGAATATAAGCCACTTGTGATGGCACTGTCCTCTCTGAGCTGTTCCTTTTCTGGCATTCTTTTAAAAAATTAGAACAGTGGTGGGAATCATCCTGCCTGGTCTGTCAGTTTGGTGTAGCTGTCTCTGATCCAGCTCTCCATGACTATCTCATTCTGCATGAAAAAAATCCAAACAAAAAAAAACCCCAAACCAAAAAACCAGAAGGGCCATGTTATCTGTTGTTTGTGATTCAATCAAAAGCAATGCTGGGAAAACTTGTCTGGCTTAGAAATGAAAATTGCATAGTCAATCAATCTCTTTTCTAAGGTTTGGGATTTTTTTGTAACTTAGACAAATATATGCAGGGTAGATGATTTCCAGAACTTAATTTCTAGGCTTGGTGGTGTCAAGAAGGTATTTTATTTTCTTGTGTATTTTTCTCTGAAGATGAGGCCTCATTGTCCTGGCTGGTACTGACTCTTAATTGTTAGTATGATGCCACAGTAGCTGAAGAGGTTGCAAGATCCAGAAGGAATGCCTCTAAAATTCAGGTCTCTGTCACTTACTTCTCTCAGTGGTCAATAAAAATAAATGGTCTGTGATTGATGTTGGGTTCTGTTTACTGGGTTTGAACTCCACAACTAAATGTAGGAAAAAAGAATCTCATTGCAAAATGAGGAGGAGGAGGGAGCCTTTTTGTCAATGTTTTTGACAAAACAACCTAGTGACAAATGTGACTGCAGTGTGAAAGCTTTCAAAAACATCTTTGAATGTTCATGAGATTTTGTTTGGCTTTTTTTCTCTCCAGCCATGATGCAGAAAAACCTTCGCTACAAAACAGAGAGGAAGATTTGCAGAAGACCTAAATTTGTCTCTCGGGCAGAGGTGGAAAATACAAGAGCCAGGTAAAGCACAACCACTCACTCTGAGGTGATGGATTTAGTGCTTGTGAATGCTGAATCCTCCATGGGTGCAAGTAGGGTGAAAAAGTAGCTGTTAAGGCAATTGTGAAAGACATGGAGAGGAAAAGAAGAAATAAGAAATACATTTCTTACAGCCATGTCTAGCCAGGACAGTGTTGCAGCCTGGCCAGCAGTTTTTAATCAGCTCAGGAACCTCTGTGGTGAAGAAAATTTGAGCTTGACCACAGGAAGTGTGGCTATGCAGGAAATAATTCAACAGTAGCAGTGTTTATGTGCACTGGCACTTTCTGAAATGAGTAACTTTCAAAGCTAAGTGCAAATTTCGAAAAATTCTTTTGAGGCCAGCCAGACAATCTAAAAAGAAAGCAGTAGTTGTTACAGGTAGAGCAGAAGGTGGGACCCTGCAAGGAGACAGAGTTGCATGTAACAGCCAAATTTTGCACATCCCCTTGCAGCCCACAGTCCTTGTTTAACCACTGAAAAGAGCAGCTAAACACCATTAAAATTGGGGTGGAAGTACAGGGGTGGGCTGTGTCCATCATGTTTCTGTCACACTGATGTGATACTGGATGCATTTGTACTTTTCTCCCCTGGTGTAGCAGAGCTTTTATATGTACATTCAACTCTGCAAGAGAAATCTTTATGTGTTTAATTCAGAGTATATATCTCTTTTTTTCTCATCTGGCATCTTGCTTCCTGACATAAGTCTTGACACGATGACTTGGAACAAATAATTTCATGTGCTGAACAGAAATGACAGTTTTGAAATATTTTTGAATGTGTTCATTTGTCTATATTCTCCCTAAGCTTGACAAAAATGTTTAGTATAATATGTACATAAAATGTCATGTTTAGTTTAATTTTAATTATCTATTTGTAATGTCTTATAATCTACAGGGGTGTTAAACATTCAGAAGGGTTTAAGGGCATTCCAGCTCACTGGGACAAATCTGCCCTACCTGAACTGGGATTCAAGGTTTGGAGCTTTTTGAGTTTTTTCTTTCTGTCAGTTTTGTCATGTAAGGTTTGTTCCATCACAAGTTCAGTGTTTCTTTTGGCTTTGTAAATGACTGTTTCTATATAGCATAATACAGAGATATTGGTAAATTTAAACCTGATACCACACTGGACAGACCTGGGGGTGAAACTAGACCCAGATTTAAACAAATGTTTAATAAAACTTTGGTAGCAGGGACTTTCACTGCTACTATTAATCCCCAAATTTGCTGTCTTAACAAGACTCCTACTGGTGCCCAAAATACACAATTTTAAAGTCCCAACATGTGCTGAAAGCATTGGAGGTAAATGATGACATTCACCTCAGCTGTAGACTGTTGTGTGTCTGTGGAGAGCTGCTGAAACCAGGGGAATTCCCAGAATCACACAGAGTGGTTGGGCTTGGAAGGGGGGAATTTGGAGACCACAGAGACCAACCCCCCTGCTAGAGCAGGTTCACCTAGAGGAGGCCACACAGGATTGTGTCCAGGTGGGTTTTGAGTATCTCCAGAGACACTCCACAACCTCTCAGGGCAGCTTGCTCAGGATGGGATCTTTTATTATTACATTAACTATTAATTTATTCACTCCAGGGAAGGCAGCTTGTTTACCTTTATAACACACCCAGTTAATAAATGTGTGGTTTACCTTCTCTGACTTCCTGTCTGCTTCCACCAGCTCCTCTGTCAACTCTAGTAATTGTACTTACAGAAAAAGTGTTATCTGATGCTCAAAAATCACTAACTTGCAAAATGCAAGAAGTTGTCAGTAAGAAATAGGGAAGACTAATGTTGACAATTTTTATGTTCCTGCAAAAATATGCAAGTAACCTTTGCTGGCTTTCAGGACTCTCGTGTAAGGAACTGATTTTTAGTAGTGTGATCATGCTTTTCCTAAATTACTCAAATAAAGCCTCTTCAACTGATTTAGAAACACAACAGGCAGTAGAGTTGGTGTTTATTGGCTGTAGAGAGTATAAACTAAAAAGATCCTCTGGTTTTCTGCAACATAAATTCTGAATTCTTTTTTTATTTATGTGCTAATTTCTGCTATGCATTTAGATACTGCCTGATGCATGCAAATATATCTTGACCCAGATATTAAGAGGGGTTGAGTGACTGCTCAAAAGCATGCAAAAGTAACTTTTCAAACTTTTCCTTGCAGCTGATTGAGCTTGACTCTTCTTCTGAAGAATACAAGAAAGTCAAAGTGGACTTTCAGCGCACAATGCCCAAAGCAGTTATTAAAAAGATTTGCAGAGTTCAGAACCCATCCCTGTGGGAACTGTATCAATGGTATGTGTAAAACACTGTTCTGGTATGTATGCATGATGTTTCTGCAGTTAGCTGTATGTTCTGTGCTAAAGATGGAATAGACATTCCTGAAATGCCTCTGCTTCCACTCTCCCACTGAAATACCTACCTAGTATCAACATTTAGATAAAGAGGTATCAACAAACCCAAAACTCAGTCAAGACACAGAGCTTGGAACAATCAGATTCAGGGCTGTGTGGGAGGAATCCTTGCTCCTGACTTCTGCCAGGCCTTTGTCCATGACAGCTTCCTTCCAGTGAAACCTTGAAGCTGGTAATGAGTCACATCTGGCACAGTGTTTTGCAGCTGGTCAAAACTGAAACAGCCTTCAAAATTAAATGCAAAAATCACGGAGAGCAAGCCTTAGTATAAACTCTTGTGCTCAGGGGAAAAAAAAATAACAGAGATTACTCCCTCTCTCTTCAAAGGCAGTGAATGAAAGAAAAAATTTGTAGTAAAGCATTTATGTATAATGAAAGCATGTTTCTGTGTCCAAATTAGGCCTTACTCTAAAGATCTTCAGAATATACTCTGTGTAAAATGGTTTCTGAGTGGCTGGAAACTGTGGGGACAGCCACTGTAGAACTGCAAAGATTCTGCTTCTCCTTGCAGGCAGAAGGACCTGATGCAGAAGAGCAATGGTGGAAAGGCTGCAGATGAGCGATTTTTATTTCATGGGACCAATAAAAAAGACATTGATGCCATCTGTCAGCAAAACTTTGACTGGAGAATCTGCGGCCTTCATGGGACAGTCTATGGCAAAGGTTGTTTTTCAGCTCTTTCAGTAATCCTAGACTTGCTAAAAAAATTCTCAGTACTCACTGCAAAGGGGTAAAGGTTTCAAGGTGGTACTTGGCCAGTCCTGGGCTTCTCTCAGTTGTGATGTGAGCAACAGAGCTGAGTTTCACAAGGGTCTTTGGGAGCTAAGGCACTCTGAAAGGCCTTGGCCTCTGCTCTCCTAAGTTCTTGCAGACTTTAGACAGACTTAGGAGAGATCAGTTCAGGCTTACTGCTGTTCCAGTTTCTCCCAGCTCCTATAGGAAAGCAGCCTGGCTTTTTATTTTTGTTTCCCCCAGGAATCTAAATGGCATTCTGGTTACAGCCTCTCTGCCTTGTTAGCAAATGATATCCTTTTACATTGTGCTGTATATAGGAAATTACCAGCACATGGAGTGGAATAGCTGAGACAGGCTGACTGCACACCTTTCTGCTTGAATACTTTGTAACTCTCACAAATGTTAGAGAATCACTCTGTATTTTGAGCTGAAGGGACCCAAAAGGGTCGAGTCCAGCTGTGCTGATGAATATTAGTAGCATCTGCCAGGAGAGGAAATGCAGTGATACTGGGGAAGGTGACATCTAGGGTCAGGAGGAAATCCTTTAGAGGATTATGATAACATTTTAAACACTGCTTTTTAATATGTGTGCTGTGAAATCTAAAAAGTGCATAGTGGTCATTTCCACTAAGAGGAAGATGGAGGACAAGTGAAGGCTTTGGAAAGGCTGTTCATGAATTGCTTAATGAATTTATTAATTTTCACACAGTATGATTTTGTTCCTGCCATTTTGGTGTCTTATAACTGTCTTGCTGTCTCTTCTGCAGGAAGCTATTTTGCAAGGGATGCATCTTATTCTGACAACTACTGTGGGACAGACTCCAACACCAAGACCATGTTCCTGGCACGAGTGCTGGTGGGGGAGTTCACTCTTGGTAGTTCTGATTACGTTCGGCCTCCCATGAAGGACAGCCAAAACTTCTATGACAGTTGTGTGAATAGCTCTTCAAACCCTTCTATCTTTGTCATCTTTGAGAAGCAGCAGATTTATCCAGAGTATCTCATAGAATACCAGGCATCAGCAAGATTTCTATAGCAGCAAAACCTGTCATCCTTATGTTTAACTGGTTTAAATAGTTTTTTTCGTTTTGGCTTAAGAGAGAAAAATTGATTTGGAAGAAGCTGTGTGATCAGATAGGTGGGTGTTCAGAAACATTTGTACTGTCTTTTCTGTGCAGTAGAAAACAGGCATAAAAAAGGCATAGAGGATTTTTTAGAATTCCTAAAATCCCATTTCTGTATCCTGTTTCTAGCAGCTTCCACATTACCCTACATTATGGGAGTTGTTCATAACTTTATTAGAAGAAATTGCTGATGGTTGTAGCATGAGGATTGGCCATGACTGCCAAGTTTAAACACTTTTCAGTTATTGTTTCAGGATAGACTTTTACACGTGCTTGTTGGTCAGAGGCACTATCCCTCTCCCTGTTTATCTTTAACTCAAACTGGATAAACCCCAGGTTTTTAGTAATCTGTCTCCTGTAACAGTAGACAGTCAGGTGTGTGCAAATGTGATTGTACAATCCCTGTGCTCAACTCATTGCATAAATTCTTAGTAGCACTCCTCTCTTTTGTCCTTACTTAATCTGCACCAACAAAACCTCAAAAATTAAACTTGCTTGCTGAAAAAAGAACAGAGATAGATTTCCACTTGTTGAGTTTCTCATTTAAAACAAGTACCAAAGACAAGCATAACAGGGGGTGCTTGGTGCTGTGTGACTTGGTTGATTCTATCAAGTAAATACTGTATTTTATGTCTGAGAACACAAGTTTTTCATAACTTTCACTGTGCCTACAGATGAAAGAGTGCTGGCAGGTGCTGTGGAAGAAGCAGAGGAGGCAATTCATGCTGTTGTTTAATACCATATTTAGGAGGGAAATATCCTGCTTGATTATCAGTATCTTGTTTCTGTGGGTGAACTTTATGGTTCCCTTACAGCTGTTGGGAAGGAAGGTGAGTGATTCCTGCCTCTCATTAGGTGTTCTGCTCTTTGGGTGCAGGAGATCCACAGATTTCCTGTGTAATCAAGCTATTGTTGAACTTTTCCCAGGAAAAATGTACTTACCTAAGAAGTGATCTTCAGCCACAAGGTTGAAACCTTTAAAATCTGAGGATTAGGTTGAATATTTAATTATTCCCATCAGAAGAAGATAATAGTGTTGAGCAGTCAGCTCACATGTTTGCAATCAAAAAACTTGAGCTATCAAGTATTTTTTTAAGATTAAAAGTTGCTGATGGATAGATAGATACTTTTATCATAGGATTAAAGTGCTAAAGTAGCTATAAGTTAGCTATACTGTACTGCAGAAGCCTTAAGAAGTATTTTCTATATGACCTAAAAAAGCTTATCTTTAGCTGCATTCTATATATTTCTTTTTAAATCATCTGGATGATGATGGGTAGGTGTTCACTAGGTTACTCTTTCAGTACTGCAAGCCAGGAGCTTGGCCATGATTAGCTGGACTAAGGCTGTGCACACCTCTTTTTATGTGAACTGCAAATCTAACAACATGACACCTAAAGGAAAATAACTCAGCTATCTGTGTTTAATCCCAGTGAAACAGGATGGGGAAAGGCAAATTGGCTGTGTTATTTCTTTTGAAAGATATGTAATAGCATATAAGTAATAAATCTCATGTCAGCAAATAGTACATTCATTGAGGAGAACAGTTATGGAGGAAAGCTTTCCAATCTGTGCAGGATAAGCCAAAACAAAAACCATGTTCACCTGCAAATGAAAATATTGGTCGTATGCATTTCTTCCTCTGAACATAACCAGAATTTCAGGTAAGAACTAGGATAGCTAAAATCACATTAATCTTCTGCCAGAAAGTTGAAACAAACATTCTTTTCCAGGCAAAAAGTTGAAATATTTTTATTGACATTTTTTATTGTATTTTTAAAATCTTTAACTTGATTCTTGGAGAGGATGTATATTTGTGTGTGTGCGTGTAAATAAAACAGCAAATAAAATGCCTGGTTGTAATACATTGTCATCTGTTATTTCTCCATTATTGCACAAAAAGAAAAGTTGCCATGTTTTCCACTTTTGAAACTGCAGGGGTAATTTTCTTGTGTATAGTAAATAAACAGGTACTCAAACCAGTAAATTCCTTCTGATGGTTTTCTCTGTTTCAATTCTGAAATGACAAGGTGAGTTTCGAGGCTGTTGTTAGGCAGGAGGAGCCCCTCTACAGCTGTTTGGGTTGCGTTTGGAAATGAACAGATTAAAGAGATGTTTGCATTAAATCCAAACTTCAGGCAAAAAGTAATATTGAACCTCTTTTCTGAGTGAGGAGGATCTCTTTTGGCTATTTAAGACAAGCAACTGAGCAGGAAGAGTGCAGTAATGTGTCACTCACTCCCACGCCATGTGAGCACAAAGATAAGCTGTGAAGGTTTCCTTTTCCAGTAACGGGTCCATCCTGCTGAGACAGGGCCCAGCCAGCAGGAGCCCAAACAGCTTTGCTGTGCCAGGGTGTGGATTTTGGGGCTTTGTGAACCCTGATCCTCCACCTGCTGTGCTGGGGAGGGGGCTGGCAGCCAGCCACAGCCAACACTGCACCCTTCAGGGAGGGTTACCTGGAGCCTGGATTGTCACGGTGTTCTGGCTGCATTTTATGAGGTGTGGGTATCAAAATCCTGTCTGTGTTGGCAGCTGAAGAGTGGCACTTTGGACACCTGCAGCCTGGCAAAGGGGGGCTGCTGGGTGAGAGGAGCTCGGCTGGGTGGCACACAGCAGCTGCAGTGGTGTGCTCAGTGCTGCTGGGAGCTGTGCTCCTGGGAACCTGCTCAGAGCTGCCTTAGGGCAAAGGGCAGGTGGGAATTGCAGAAATGCTGCTTGGCTGGGGGTACACCAGCAGAGGATCCAGGTGCTGTGGCTGTTACGTGGGCAGCATTACTGGTGCTTCCCTGTTTTTCCAAGGGATAGATTTCGTGGCCTCCATAGCTCCATTGCACTTCTTGCTTCAGGCCCATCACAAATTTATCTCTACATGCAGAAATCCTAGCAATTGAGGGAATACTCCCTCCTTGAAAGTAGCCACAGCCCCCAGCAATGCAGGGAGAAAAACATCTTAGAAACATGAGATTTTTTTCAAGGTCAGAAGAAAGTGAGTTGGGCCACCAAGCAGTGATGGACAATTTATAAATCAGCTTTAATTTTTTTTACCATGCTTTCTGCTGTAAACATATGGAAGAGTCTGGTATCAGGTGAAGCTATGTCCAGGATATTTAACAAAGGGAGATGAGAAGGTGATCATTGCCTGAAGTATCTCACACAGAGAGGAAATTCTGCTGTTAAATGCCAGGTGAGAATAGAAAGTTCCAATTTGCAATCCATGAAGCATAATAATTTCTGCCACCCAACTCTATTTTTCTAGGAACACTATTTTTAAAGTACAAAACTGTAAAGCTTTTTTTCTGTCAGCAGCCTCATTAAAAACACCATTTTATACTGACAGCTTTCTGTCATCATTACAAAGACCAGAAGACATATTTAATAGAAGCTTTCCTTTACCAAGCAGCCTCTGCTTCATATCAGCTGTCAGAGAATGACTAAAACCCTTTTGTAACTCAGACATGCCCAATTTTAAACAAACTCACAGCTCAGCAATGCAAGACAACACACTTGCTGTTTCTGAGGAAAGGAATTATTTTAAATCAGCTTCCTTGTTCCTGCCTAGACCCAACTGCTGCTGACTGAAGCATGTTGTACCAGAATGCTAAATAGTCACCATGACTTAAGGATATAAAGCTATGTTTTGCTATTGCAGCTATAAACATAATGCTGGGGGTGGGTTATTTTTGTTGTTATTGTTTGGCTTTTGTTTTGGAGGGGGTTTTGGTAGCTTTTTTTTATTGTGGTTGTTTCTGTTGAGAACAGAACAACACTCTCCGTTGAGAGTGTTTTTTATTTTTTTTTTTTAATTCTAAAACCAGCTCTGTTCAGATCAGTTTTGGATCACGTTATATAGGTGCACAAACACACTGTGATTACAGTGATATTTCCAGTTTCTGTTTTGGACAGCTGCTGGCATTCAGTGCCTTGTTTTTGTGGGAATGTGTGCTTGCAGGGGCTCCCTGATCCCAGCTCACTCTGAGGGTGTGCTGCTGAGCTCACACAGCCAGGGTGAGGCCCAGCACCTCTGAGTGCCCTGAGTGTCTGCAGTGGCTGCTGACTGCACCACCAGCTGCTCACGAGAAGGAACAAATGGCCCAGGGCTCTTCCTGAATTACTGGAAAGTTGGCAGCCTTTTTCCTGTCTTCTCTAGCTGTCTGTCTCAGCCTGCATGTAGAACAAGGGTTGATGCACTTCCAGGAATCTGACTTCGAGTGCAAAAATAATTTCTCTGTTCCATAGTGCTACAAACTGACATGTGAAAAAACATAACACTTCCTAAGCAGAAGCCTGCAGAACAGCTGAAAGCCTCTTAGCACAGACTCAGGGAGTTTACTTGAACACACACTGTCCATGTTCAGCGTGGATGCACCTGGCAAAGACTCTTGGTTCATTTTCCAAGCCTGTAAAATGTGACACACACCTGCAGCCACTTCAGGACTGGTTTTTTTCAAGTGGCATCAATATTTGAAATAATGTTTCACCTCAATGCATCCCAGTCATGCCAATTTGATGCCAGTGCCAGCCAGACATGTACAGAGCCTGGAGAGGGTTTACAGGAGAGCAGGAGCACCTGAAGAGCAGCACAAAGGAATTCCAGACAATCCAATCCAACCTGAATACCTCTCTGCAAGTATATGCAGCACACAGAATAAAAAATGGAGTTAGATATGTGCACTCCTGCAGGTCTGTGACCTCACTGGCCTCACACAGACATGGTGAAATGGCTCCTGTGACCGGAGTGCTGGAATGGAAATCCACAGGATTTTGAGGAAGGGCAGAGGAGATGAGAAGGGGGTGTCACCCTCTCAAAAACCAGGTGTAGTGCATAGAGCTCCACCTGGGGATGGATGAGGAGCTGACTGAGACCTTACAGGGAAGAACAAGGCACCCAAGAAAGCTTGTTAAAATTCAGAGATCACTTCCTCCAAGATCAAGAGTCATGCATCCCAACAAAGAGGAAGTGAGGCAAAAATGCCAGGAGACCTTCATGGGTGAATAAGGAGCAAACAAAAAACTCTACAGAAGGTGGAAGTAAGGACAGGCAGCCTGTGAGGAATACAGGGAGATTATCTAAGCAGTCAGGGATCAGGATAGGAAAACTAGAGCAAGACTTGATAGAAATAAATCTGATCAGGGATGTCAAGGGCAACAAAAAAAGCTTCTACTTGAAAGTAAGACTAGGGAAAATGTGGGCCCTCTCTAGAAGGAAACAGGAGCTCTGGTTACCCAGAATGTGAAGAAGGCTGAGGTACTGACTTCTGCTCAGTCCTCACTGCTGAGTGCTCCAGCCACACCACCCAAGCTGCAGAGGCAGAGACTGGAAAGAAGAATTCACACAAAATCATGGGTAAGAAAGGGACCAGCTTGATTTAGGCTTGGCTTATTTTGTCAAAAATGAAGCTACATGACAACTTTCTAATTCATGTGAGGAATACTAACAAGTCTTTGACAGATGATTTCTGATGGAATAAACTTCCTGCTCATTCAGGTAGCTGGGAAGTTTTTAGGCAAGGCCCAATCCAGCTTTTTGCCAACTATGTATATAAGCCACAC
This sequence comes from Thryothorus ludovicianus, assembly GCA_013397245.1. Classification (NCBI taxonomy): domain Eukaryota; kingdom Metazoa; phylum Chordata; class Aves; order Passeriformes; family Certhiidae; genus Thryothorus; species Thryothorus ludovicianus. Next base: position 202,282 of record VZTB01016184.1, read on the forward strand.
AGCCTCCAGCACACTATTTTTAGGAGGAGAAAAATTATGTATAATGTGTAGAAACTAAGATAAATACAGCATGTTGCTTTTCAAATAAATAGCAATCACTCCATCAGCAATTCATATAATCAGTGTAACAGGGCACTTCTGTTTAGCATGCCAGAAATACTCCATGGATAAAGGAACAATTCCAAGACTCCCCCAGTCAGTACTGAACCACTACTGCCTATACAGATCTGTTCAAAAAAAAAATAAAAGTTACATGAAAGGGGAAGAGACAATCTTTAAGGAACAAGATCCAGTCATTTGATCAGTGTTCAGGCAGCATGTGGGAAGAAGGCAGCAAAAGCTGCTTGCTGGAGAGAAACTCAGGGACCCAGCCAGGCATCAGTGAGCAGATGGCTCCATCCTTGCAGTGAAGCTGAGCAGTCAGTCTCTTCCTCCTGCTGCTTGAACACTTCTCTGTGCACACCACCACAGAGATGCTGTACCTAAGGAACCCCCAAGATTATGTCAAGCAGGCAGAGAAGGTCAAGACTTGCAAAAAAAAACAAATTTGTGTCCTTAGTTTTATAGTGCCGCAAGAATTTTTGTTATATATAAAATCTTAGAGAAAAAAATATAAGAATAAATGATTTTTTTTAAAGGGTCTTGGAACTATACCAATCTCTTCTCACAATTCTGTTTTT